>JABTTQ020000774.1:0-206622 GCA_016081115.2 Rehmannia glutinosa | reverse complement strand
CTTCGTAGGCATATTACTATATTTATTTTAATCCTATATTCTCCATCAAGGAAATTATGAAACAAATATTATTATTGTAATTTATTATAATCTCGATTCGCAATTCAATGAAAACATCATTAATTATAATAAGCGCGTTAGAATGACAAAATTCAGTGAAAATTCTATGGAAAAAAAGAAATTCCATGATGCAAATGGTTTTGCTTATCGTTGGACTTTATGTTGGAATTTTCCAGCGATATCTTTGTAACATTGGTATTTCCTTTAGAATTTTGAAATTCCAACAATTTTGTTATTCCATTGGTATTATTTCATTGGAATTTGATTGTTTTCTTGTAGTGTATCATGTCGGTTTAACTTTATATATCTGATAAATAATAACAAATATGTTTCAAATTTGTTTTTCTACCTATTTGCTCTTGTTAAAAATAAAATTAGATGATTTTTAATGAAAAAGCGAAAAAGAAAAATGCATATATATGTCAACATATTAGTAATTATATTATTAATTTTTATTTATCTTAATTATCTTATGCATTAATGACATTTTTTGAGAACTATGCATTAATGACATTTAATTTATGTCGCGTGTAATTAGTATTAAATCTTTATATCGTCAATTTGAAAAGATTTTAAAAAAAGAAAAAGAAAAAAATGGTTCTTGACTTATATTATTATAATTTATTACTACTTTTTGACTATTTTAATTTTTCATATACATTAATAATCTAATTTACTTATGATTAATTAGTATTAAATATATTATAATAAACAAACTCTTAAAGATCTAAGCGAAAATATAAAAACAAATTTTCCTTGTTGGCTCGATCTTCGTAATTGTACTATATATTTTTTCTCGTTTGTTTTCAAGCTGTCAATTTAATAAGATTTTATTCATAATATATGATGAAAAAAAATTAATGTTATTTCAAAACGGAAAAAAATTGTATGCAGTTGTGAAAGAAATTTGAAATATATTAATGTTATATATATATAGGGGTTAAAAGTTCTTGTGAGACCATATATTGAGGTGAGGCAGTAAGGGACTAAATCTGAACCCGTTAACTTAAGCATGGATGGATGAGATTGAAACATTAAATATAGAAGCATTTTTTATCATCAATTTCGGCCAGGGCATATATGTGAAATCCATTAAAATCGCGTAACAACATATGAGTGATTGTAACTTACCATATCTATTTATATAATTTAGGAAGTGCGATCAATTATAACCGCCTCCAAAACACTCTGGTTTGTACCAAAAACAAAAACACAGATCATCACATTTAACAATCAATTATAACTTACCATATATTTTATACAATTTAGGAGATGCGATCAAGTATAACCATATCGTAATGTTGCATTTTTAGTATTATATTGATGCATATATAACTATGTTATGATGCATTTGGTAATATTCGAAAAATTTGCATAAATAAATCATAAATGTTAGCTTGCATATATAAGCGAAAATGCATGGTGCAAATGCACATTGAATTAATGCATATTTAATTGAATAATGATGAGCATTATCTTATAATATGTTTATATTTTGCTTGAAGGTAATGTTGCATGAATGCAAAAAATATATGAACCCGTAAATGTAAACTATGTTGGTGTTACAAAAATATTGTATATTCTAGGAATAATGATGTATTATTCACGTATATTATGTTTGCATATAAAGGTATAAGTACAAAATAAATACTATCATCATGTATTATGATGTATTGTTTAGTATATTATGTTGAATATTTTATTAGTGCTTATTTAATAGTATTATGATGTATTGTTTAAGTATAGTATGTTGCATATTTAATGAATATTATAATTATTATTGTATATTTAATATTATAATGATGTATTGGTACTTATATTATATTTGTTTAAAATCTATCCATATTTAAGCATGCTAATCATTTCCAAAAAAATGGGGGAGGCACGCCCGATTAAAATCTATCCATAATTAACACACTAGGTGTAATTACCTTCGGCCTAATTACTCTCTAAATATCATTTTGACTATTTTTAAACATTAAAAATACATTAAAAAGTGGATTAATATCAACCATTCAAAAATATAATGAGTCATGAGTCCTTACGGTCTCACCCTAGGATATTGGTCTCATTTGAACCAATACCTATATATATTATATATATATATATATATACTTAAGCAATAGGTTTTGAAAACTGTTTTTCCCATATGTGTTGTAGGTATACCTTCGTTGATGCCTGGATTCGCTCAACAATAAACTAAATATTAAAATGCTCACTCGAAAATATAAGAAATGGCTATAAAGTGTATTTTTTATTAAATAACCGAGCATAAATTATCTGGTCGGCCTCTGGCTTGGCAGAGATTTGAATCTACAAGTTTATATAAGAGTTTTCTCTTGTTATTTTTCTCATAAATGAGTACTATTTATTCTATTACGTTTAATAGCCTAGCAATCATTACATCTAAAATGTGAGTGGGACACTTGTCTCCTTATTTCTATGCATGAGTTGCATGACTGTCATGTGGTAGAAAGTGTTTGTTGACTTGTCCCATTGTTGCTTTGCAGGTAGCAACTTGGTTTACCACCTGGGATTCCAAACTTCGGTCATAGTTGACTTTGTGTGTGGGGAGGGGGGTTCGTCCCTTAAGATGCCTTTGGTTGGGGTATGGTTAGCATTGCAATTCACCTCGGCAAAGGTAGTTTGGTCGGTCCACGTCAGTAGGTCCTGGGTTGCCACATATGCATGTTTGTCCAACTATGCCCGGGTATCATCAATATTTTAAGTTCAAGACCGAGGAGGAGACGTCTTTGAGGCGGGGCCGAACTTGAAGTGAGAGAGAGAGAGAGATTGAGTGGATGTGAAGAGAGTGATAGTTGTTGTGCGCTGTCATTTAATGCTTTGAAAAAGGCGCATTTAATGTGAACAATCATAATGACACGTGGCGGTTTGTAGTTGAACCGTAGTAGGGCGCATGTACTGGCGACGCGCTGTTGAATGTTTTTAAAGGTCGCGCCTTTTCGAATGGGCGCATCTTTTGAAACGTTTCCGCCTATTTATAGGCCCTTGCGATCTTCATTTTCACTTTTGCATCAAACGCTATACCCTACCAAAAAGAAAAGAAGATCGAACAGTTTTCTAGTCGGCATTTGAGAGAAACAACATTCCAAGCTTCTTTAGGTAATTTTTTTCTTCTCTTCCTTTTAATGATATTTGTTTTAGATAGACAAAAGATAGAGCATAGTTATGAGATTAAGGTCGAAGACCTACCTTTCGAAATGGAGGTATCCCAAGAGAGGGAATATATTATAGTAGATATAATTAACTTGGATGAGGGTTTAGTACAAAACTCCTTTGAGGAGGGAGAAAATGATGAAATTCTATCCCTTGTTCCAATCGCTTGCCATACGGGGGGAAATTGCATATAGGCGAGAAGAATTGCCCATAAGGGAAGCTAGGGTGCCAGGCCGAGCATGAGTGAGGTGGTTAGGGCCCACGAAGTGGGACAAGGCGTGGGGCCGAGCGGGCGAGGCTTCTAGGCAAGTGGAATCGGGGATGCATGGGGCCTTTGACATCATATTGGACCATTGAGGGCCCTGGGATTACTCGCAGGGGGCAAGGGGGTGTGGCTCGGAGTCCTCCAAAAATTCTAACCAAGATTCGACCGAGATCGATCAAAATATGGTTCCCTAGATCTTTGCTCCATTCCATTCCGAGCTAGACGCGTTACATGGGGGTCACAACATTCCTGACACAGTATGGTTTTGGCTGCCCAACCATGATGAGGTGCCCGAGCTCCCACCAATAGGATGTACTGCCATATACGCCCACATCATTAAAAGCGGTCCCGGGTTCCCCGCTTCCAAGGCTTATTACCAAGTTGTTTAAGAGGTGGGGACTCGTAGTGGCCTAGGTGCATCCGCTCTCCTGGGGGAGGTTGATTGGGCTGGTCATCCTCTTTCACCGGCTCGGCTTCCCTAGGCCCACGTATTAAGAGACTAACGACTTATTCATATAGAAAGCCACTCAAGGCGACTTAAGAGCGGAGAGCGGGCATTCGAGTCCCAACACGACCCGATCGAGTAATACCCGATTAGAGCGGGTATTTTTGAAAAAAAATCGGTTAGCGGGTACCCCGATACCCGAACTTAATGAAATGGTGTGTAATTATCACCCGATTACCCGATCGAGTACCCGCTATTTTTAAAAAATAGAACAAAGAAAAAGGGCAATTGTTGAAGCTAAGCTTAGGTTCTGTCGTCACTCTTCAGAATCTCTGATTTAACTCCCCAGTTCACGGCACGACAGCGGTGAGCATGACTAGGCAGCATAAGGTAAGCCCCTTTCTCCTTTATCGGCGACGTGTTTTTTGTGTAATTGTATGGTAGAGGTAGACTTGCAGTTGAAAAATGGTTTATGTTCTTCTGAGTTGTTTGAAAAAGCTAAGTAACCTTTGTCATTTTACCTCTTAACTTTTGTTTTTCAGAGTTTTTTTTTTTAATATATAGATTGATCAAATTGGGTGCCCAAAACCCATGTGATGCTAGCCTACTACTTTAGCCGACAACATACTTTTTTTTGGGGGGTGGGGTGGGGGCTCAAGACCTTATAAGAAGGGAAAAAGTAAAAAGTTAGTTTTATTTGAATAGGAAAAAGATGAAAAAAGAGTGAGAGAATATATAATGTTACTAAAACATGACATTAAATAATAGAATAAAATATCAACAAAGTAAGCCTCGGTGTGAAGCTTTTATGCAATCTCAAAAGGATAATTAGATATAAAAAAATCTTTTCAAATTAGTACCCGAAACCCGACTAGTTAGGTACCCGGGTTTTTCGGGTACCCAAAAAGTCGGGTATCCGATATTATCGGGTCGAAGACGGGTAGCTATGTTTGCTACCCGATAAATTCGGGTACCCGACCTGAAACCCCGAAAACCCGACTACCCAACCCAATGCCCACCCCTACTTAAGGGGGAGACCATCGGGGTAGTATTACTTGCGGACGACGGATACCCGGAGAATCTAGTGCAGGCCTTCCTGAGTCCTTAAAGGACTGGAAAGACAAATGGTTCTGGATGGATGGGGAGTGGATGAGCCCCAGCCTCAGGGGGCGATCAGTACTCTTGCTCCCCATCTTGAATTTTGATATGACTTTCGTAAGTACTTTTCTTCATTTCTTACTTTTTCCAAAAAATTCTACTCTTTGATTATTTATTCTTTATGCAAGGAACCGACCTTCATATGGCGGCTACTCGATTCACGGGAGAGGCTTGACAAGATAGCAAGGGTTGCAAAGAAGGGTCAAGAGATAAAGTTTCTCACCTTCGAAGCTACTTTGGCTCAAGCTAGTCTGTGCAATAACTTACAAGCTCCATTAGATACCGATTCGAGAGCTAAAATCCAGGTTTTAGTGCAGAGGAGTGAGTAGTGGACCGAGCAAAGGGCTGAGCAGAGGGCTGCACCTCAAAGAACCGAAAGCAGAGAAGAGATACCCAAGGTAACATGCACAAAGATTTTATGCATACTTATTCATTTTTACAAGTTCGATATTCTTGTTATCTTTATGTAGCCTGGAAGCTGAAATGGATGTTCTTGGCCACCTCAAAAGATGAAGAAAGTGACTGGAAAGACGTGAGAGCAACGGGCCAAAATCTAGCAAGGCAAGAGGAAGGTCGGGCCCGAGGCGATGTGCCCATCAAGAAGAGAAGAGGGGGCGGGTCGAGATCACAGGGCCGAGCGGACTCAGACCGAGCACATCGTGATTTCTTCGGTGGGGCGACTAAGGTTAAGAAAGACATATTCGATGACCTAGGGTCGGAGGGTCACTTTGTTCCTCCCAATCTAATTGGTAGAAATCCTACGAGGGGATGGCCGATGAGGACATAGTGGTTTTTGAATTCGCTAAGTGTTCCACACCAAATGACGGCGGTGGCAGCCCTTCTTGAAGCCGGATGAGTGCCAAGGATTTCCCGGCCGAGCCTGGCTATCGGAATCGAGAACCTTTTGTAAGGAGACCAACCGGGAGGAGAAGATGCAATATTGCATTAGCCTCCTGGGTTGGGTCATCGGGACCCTACGCGGTGGTAGGTGAGGGGCACAAAGGCTGTCCAAGCATCACAAAGATCTACAGGACACCCATAGCTTAAGCACTCAAAGTCTAGGAGTCCTTGAATCATCAAGTGAATGAGGCCGAGAAGAAAATGGAGGCCGCGAAAAGGGCCGAGCGGGATGCCTTTGTAAAGGATGAGGCCGAGAAAGCAAGGAGACTCTTCGCCGGCGAGGTTAAAAAATTGAAGAAAGAATCGGCCAAGTGCCGGGAGGAGCGATATGGCGAGAAGAGTTCAAAAAGCGCTCGAGGAGGCCCACCGGAGCCGTGCGGCGGCGGTGAAAGCCTTCAAAAAATCGAGGCTTTTGGATTTTTGTTCACTTGTGGTAACGCCACGAGCGTGGGTGAGCTCGTGGAAGATTTGGAGAAAGGCAAAACAGTTGCTCAGCTCGAGGATGAGCTCAAGACTCTGCAGGCGTAGATTAAGGAGGCCAAGCCAAAATATCCACGAAGCTGCGACTCCGGGGAGGAGGATGCGAGGCGAAAAAGAGAATATTGAAGAAGTGGTATCTAGTGGCTAGCCTCACGACTAGACACTTAGTGGACATAAGAAGAGTGTGGTGCTCTTCAAGGTAAATGTTGTATTAGTTTGGTATCTATTAATAAATATTTTCTGTTCAAATCCACTCGGACATCCCCCTGGTAGTGGACGTAGGCCCAATGTGGATTGAAGCACTGTAAATTCTCGTGTGTTGATTTATTTTCTGCACTTCTATCTTGTTTATTCATATTGATCGAAAAAGAGGTGTAAATTAGAAAATCGGGAAAATTTATTCGCCCCAATAGATTTTCGTCTTTGGACTAACCGTGTTTTCCGATGAATGAGGCCAACATCTTCCTCAGAGATGGTTTCTTTCCCCCCGGTAGTATCAATGGTTGATTCCCATTGTTCCCATTGTTTCCACGGTTAACCTTGCCCGCCATTTCTTTTGATTGTCCTTTTATTTTTTGTTTATATAACCCGGAGTGTGTCGTGACGCCTCCTACACAACAACGCATAGAAACAAACAAAACTAAAAATTAAGTAAGTAAAAATCAAAAATCAAATGAACAAAGGCGATTAAAAACTTGTGCTTCAATTAAGATTGAACTCCTTATTACTATATTTATGTTGAATCTTTTAATTTGCGGCAACTGCGCCAAAAATTTGATCGTGAAAATCTTTTTACTATACCGCAAGTGCACGGTGTAGCTAGAAGATAGCAACGAACAAGGTCGTATTCCTCAGGGATTAAATACGAAAAACATAAAGTACAGTAATGTCGTATTCCAATTTATTGAAGCGGTAGAAATCAAGAATTTTTTTAAAACTAAACCTAATACTACCAAATAAAACAATTGAATATTTTAATAAATACGAACTCCACAATTTTTAACAAATACGAAAGCAACCCTATGTACATGATCTCAACATACTTTATCAATATTAATTTCAATTAATGTTTCATCAAAATCAGTTTCTGTGTATCTACGGGTTCAATTCCTAAAGTAGTTTATTCCCCCTCCTGAAGCAAACAAACCGTTGATTAATACCAATTGTAGTATCCCTACTCAACAATTAATATTAACTCCTAAAAGATCTTAGAATTGAATTGCTCCCCACAAATAGTTATAAGTCTCCCGCTACTATACCCGTCTATGTTTGAACTCGTTTTTCGTAAGTTAGAACTCATCTCCCAAATTATGAACTAACAATTATGACATGCAAATTATTGATCCCAAATCTATAAGAAACAAGCACTCGAATTCATAATTAGAACACAAGAAACCAATTAAGAAAAAAAATCAAATTAGAAATAACATGAAACCACGCTTTGATCATGCCATAGGATCGAAAAGATTTAACTTTAACATATTTGAAAACAAATTCATAAACAAACTTGAAATCAAATAATTTGACATTAAATTAAAGTACAAACAAAACATCTAAACTAAGAGATAGAACTCTTCTTGTCAGGATGAATCATTATTCAAAGTCTTGAACTCTTGTGCTTTCGTAGATGCGAAAGGTCTTGTGGTGCTCTTCTTTGATTTGTGTTTTCCTCTCGAGTATGTAAATTTGTATGTTCCCAAGTATAAATTAGTATCGATGTTGTGTCCACATTTAGGGGTTTCGTCTTCCTTTTATAGATGCTTTAAGAGATCACTAGTAGAGTCCCGACAAAATTAGGAAACAAAATCCATCGACAGACGAATACACGGTCGTGTATTAATACATGGGTTGTACTTGGTTTCAGCCTCTATTTTTTCTTCGGGCCGAGAATACACGGTAGTGTATTATTGCACGATTAGCCATGTACTTTGTCTTTGAATAGCAAGTCGCACGGGCGTATAAAATGGCACGTAACAAAATATACGGGCATGTTGTGTAAAAGTACACGGGTCGTGTAAGTTGTAAACATGTGAATTTGCACATGGGGTCTTCATGAAAGTTGTAGCCCTTTATCTTAAATTTCCATAGCATCCTGAATCAACTCAATATCAATTTTGTAGAGAGCATTATGCCCAAAATACTAAACCCCGCAAGTCTTTGAAAAGCGTACCCAGCGTTTGGGCGGTTTGAAAAGCAATTCCCTATTGTTCGATTGTCCATGCTCCTTTCCTTCACGCATTTATTTGTCCTTTGGCTCTTGACATATCCTTTGGAATGTGCTATCGTTTTTTATCTAATTTAGCTCTATTTTCGATAAAAATATACAAGAGTACATGGTATCACGCACAACAAAGGAAACTAATCAAATTCCACTAAATATAAACGCAAATATATCAAATATATATCAAAATAAGCTCCTAAATGCTCATATATTTTAAACGTATCAGTGCACTCAATTGTACTCAACTATATAGAGACTTAATTGTGAGTCTTCTGTCTCCTGAAGTAGCTTTACTTAGCTGGTCCAAGACTCTATTGGATATCTTCTAATATTTGACTAAATTGTACAAAATCAACTTATCTGCTAACTATCACAGAAGTGTTATAACTTACAAGCAATACATTTTTTGGGTGCCAACACTCTAATATAAATTACCTATGCATCATCAAATATAATATTATATTTTCCAAATATAATATTTCAGAAAGTAGTCCATGATCCACAAAAAAGTCAAACTACAATTTTTCAAAGTATAAGATTATTAAAAGATAATATGTGGACTAGTAAATTTTCCCAGACAATCATATCTATGACATTTTTTTCTATATTACACCAGACAGTTTTGAGTATTCCTCAAGTTATAGTAATATGATCTAATATTAGTAACAAAATAAAAATAAACTTATTTAATTATTTAAAATATATGCCAAGAATTATCATTATTCAACTACTACCTTACTCCGCGTTTTTACATGTATTGGAAGGACTTAATAATGAAAATATTATCATAATTTTTTTTTTGTTGAAAGAACCATATTATCATAATATCGGCAGATCTAATTAATCATATCATACTAAGTTCATCCGTGGACCACACAATCAAAGTGCCAAAATTTTATATCTAATTAATCATATCATATTACAAGTTCAGTGGACCACAGTAAAATTGCCACAATTTTGTTAAACTTGCTCAACCAACATGGGAAACAATTCAGTTATAAATAAGAGTTACAAGAAACAAATTGGTTATACAACACATAATTCTTGACAAACAATAATTCAGTTTGATACTATGATCAAGTATCTTTTATTATGTTTCGTACTTTCTATATATCTTTTTGAGGAGGAATGAGTTGTTTTTCTTTAATAACGTTGCGGTATATATCACCAACAATATTAATGCTCCCCCTGACCCGTTGTTGGTGCACTGTGAATCAAAGGATAATGATCTTGGAAATCACACACTAGCATCTGGGCAACAATTTCGTTTTGCTTTTTGCCTGATACCTTATACTACTAAGTTCCATTGTGAACTTCGTTGGGGTAACAAGAGAAAAGAGTTCGATGCTTACAAAGCGAGTGGTGGACAGGCGATCCTTGTAATAGTCACAGTGCTATTGGGGCGCAAAAAATGATGGTATTTACTTATCGTTCCAGAAAAGATATGATTGGGAAACTTCATGAGATTTAGATGTATCATATGTTTGCTTAACTCGCAATTTTAAATAAAGGGGCCACTTATGGAATAAATCAATTTAAATATATATGGAAGGACTTCCCACTAATTAAATTTAACATGGGAAGAGCTATACATGCATGAAATGTCAAAATGCATACTATTACGAAAAAAATGGTAGGCAAATACTTAACAAACTAATTGATTTGATGGAAATGAAAATTATATCATGGTTTTTTTTTTTTGAAATATATATGATATCATATTTACACCACTTTTTTAAATGTTTGTGGCATTTCAGTAAAAAGCTTATAACAAGGTATTATGATACATATTGATAAATGTAGATTAGTTTATCATGTCAACCAATTTGGTTTAGATTTACAAAATTATACTGAAATTCGCATATTTGAGTCTCAGATTTAAGAACCAATTAAGTTCACTTATTTCACATATTAATTACAATCAATAACATTAGGGGAACAACATATTTTTGACTTACAAAAGATTAATTAAGTTTCAAATGTAATTAGTAGGTTACACATTTCTGACAGTACATTTAGTGATCATTATTTTATTTTGTCCCTCATTTGTTGTTGGTTTTGTGCTTGAAGCTCTAATGATGAAATTTAAATTTTATTTATGGTTAGAATGGGTGTTCTATCAACTGTAGTGCTTATTCTTGTTTTTATATACTTAATGATGTTGTTGGATTGTATTGTGATTGGTGTTGCAATTAGTTGATTATGATTATATTGTGAAAACAGGTTTAATAGTGGTTTAATATAAATAAACAAAAATAGAAAAAAAGTATTAAAATTTAGCGGTGAAATTCGTTGCAAAGTTTCAACACTTGCGGCGAAAGTGCACTGTTTGGCCGCTAAAATTGGACTTTTTTAAAATAGAAAAAATTAATAATTTGTGACCAAAGTCTAAATTTGGCCGCTAATGGTTGTTACATTTAGCAACAAGTTGTATGGTTTTGTCACTATGTTTTATTTTAGACAAAAAACTGTTTAATATGTTACCGGTGATTGTTCATGTTAGCAAAGAAATGTTTCATTACTAACCGTCTGCGGTGAAATAAATTTCGATCGCCGCTGAAATATTTGAGACGGGTCAACTGCAGCAAATCTTGTTATGTTAGCAACAAATATTTTCATTGCTTAAAAACAAGTTTGTTGTAGTGTCTCTTTCCAAAATAATGGATTAATATATATATATTCTACATAGTTAATGTCACGCCCAAACACGACGCGACGACGATCAATCACTTAAATATAAATAATTCAACAGTCTAAACCAATGATACAAAACTCCAAGTGAAATTGAGTCTAATGCAGCGGAATAAAATACACACAAGTACGAAATACATCTCAAAGTCCGACAATATCCGAATACAATCCATCAAAATATCCGAATTTAAACTTAGAGTCCAAACTAAAACAGAACGAAGGAGTTCAACAATAACAAAAGCAAAGAAAATGTCGCTTGACATCAATGATTATAGGAACTAGTACGACATGCGGAGCACAGAATTCAGTCCGTGGTAGGTTCGACGTCTTCAACGTACTCCTCATCTAAAGGTTAGAAAACAGGAGGGGATGAGACAGAAATCTCAGTGGATGGGGTGATCATGTGAGAGTGTGGCGATGTATATAGTTAATGCGAGAAAATAGTTGTATGAAAACGCGTGAGGTATGATGCATGTTTTCACACATAGTCCACAAGCGTCGTGATAAATATATATTAAGTAATATACTTATACAGTTTAAGAAATAGTTCGTGGTCACACAATCACTATGATTCAGGCAACACAGGTAGGATTGCGTACTGAATGTAACGTCAATCCTATGCAAATGAGTAAAGATTGCGTACGGATTTGTAGCGCCAACCAATGCAATACAAGTAGTGGTTGCGTGCACGTTTGTAGTGCCAACCATTCGGTCCGATTAACTCCGAATCGTGTGGATCGAGCGGCGATTCCTTCGTTCATCCTTGTAACTCCCCGTTCAAGATAGTCCAAGACACGTCACCTTATCGTTCCATAAGCAAAGACAAAATCCACACCGGAGCTTGTAAGGCTCGGATTCATCAAAATCATGATTATACCTCAAGTACTACGACCCGCTTCCTTGGACAAACTCGTCCCTCGATTGCGGGATTAGGGCGATGGGGCGAAAGAATGGAATAGCGGCCGCCTGCGGTTCCATCCCCGACGTATCCATTCCAATTGTGAGCTCGACACACCAAGTTGACTCAGACGGGAAAGTAAATACAAGTTCAGGTAGTCAACCAGGCAGTCGAGTATTATTGATTCAGTGAAGCAGTTCAGGAAAAGTTTTTGAAAATTACGAGTGGCAATTATGGCGTTGGTGGAGTTATTTTGGATGAAGATGATTATCGGGAGGATAAGCAATCTTCGATATCTTGAAAGATTAGGTGGAACATAAGTCCCGTTATAGAATCAAAATCACAAGACGAGGAAATCGCCCCGCGATCGCGTATTGATCGGTCAAGACGATCCAATAAGTCAAGGTATTTTAAGAAAATAAAATCTTTTATATCATTATTAAAAGTCAGAGGGTCCAGGGCTGTTTCTTTAAAATAAAAAATAATTCGAGTTAGGTCCTTGTAAAAAGAAATTTTACAACTGTTTTGTAAAAACCAATTCTTTTGGGGTTAAAAATTGAATAAATAAATGTCCCGACCTTGAAAATTTATGAGGTCAGTTCCTAAATTCTCTAAATTGTTCAGAAATTCAGGTTTTAAAGTTTTGAGGTCGAGTTTTTATAAAATTCGCACATTAGCCCCAAATTTATTAAAATTGTCATTTCGGTCTCTAAGTTTAAAATAATTGGAACTCACAAACCGGAAGGGCTTTTAATGTGATTACAGTTGGAAAATGTCACTAAGGTCAGTGGGATATTGGGACAAAAACAGTTTTAAAAAGAATAAGTATAGGCCCCTTAACTTTTGAAAATCTCATTTTTATCCCATTTGGAAATAATTGCCTTTAAAGCTTTTAGGGGTCCGATTGTTATGAAATTTGAACCTTGGGTCCAAAATATCATTATGTTATAGTTAAATTAGTATTTCCAGGTGCATGGACTGCATAAATTCTGGAAATTTCATTGTGGTCCTCAATTTAATCTTTTACAATTTGGTCCCCCAAGTTTTATAAAATTACTTTCCAAGCTCTAAACACTTGGATTTTTGGAATACACTTAAAATATGTTATTTCCAGTCCCTTAAGAGTTAAAATTTCAAATTTTAAAATTAGGGCCTGGTACAGTTTCGAAAATTTCAAAATAGCCCTTAAACTTCTAAAATTTTACAATCTAGTTCTTGGGCTTTTAAAGGTTGATTTTATTTATCTAAAAACTCTTAAAACTTTATTAAAATATCCAAATATCATTTTTAAACCTGAGTCAGTCCCAAAACTCGAAAATTATAGAGGGGTTCCTTAAGTTTAATTTTCTTGCAATTAAGTCCACCAACTTTCCATTTTTGCATTTTAAGTCTAAAATTGAAATTTAATCAATTATGCTCGACTTTTCCAGTTTATAAGTCATAAAAAACATAGATTTCAAGAGTCATACACATACATGACCATCTCATACAAGAATTCATCAAATATAACAATAAAGTATACATGAATGCCCTAATTTTCGATAAATCGCATTTTTGAGCAACACTTGAGAAATTTTCAACTTGATACAAGACAATAGCATGCAATACATAATATATATATCTCAAGTGCTCAATAACAAAATACTACATGCATTTTAATTAAAATACCTAGAAGTTGAAAGAATTTTTCCTCCCACCTCGTAGTAGTTTCTCGGGTTGATCTAAAATGTAGTCTCAAAAATTAAAATTTTCCTTCAAGCCTCTAACCTCAACTTGAGATGATGTAGGTCAGCCCCTAAACTCCAAAAATTCATATTATTGAGTCAAAATTTAATTCTTCATGTTATCAAGAGGAAAATACTAAAACCATAATTTTCTCGCCTTAATAATGTGTAGTCTTGAATTTTCTCTTCAAGCTTGTAGTCAAATCTAAGTCTCTAATTTTTCAAGGAATTTCTCTAGGAGTACCTCAACAAGAAGGATTCAACATGATTAGATGGTGAAGGTATAAAGTTGAGGATTGGAGAAGAAAAATAGAGTTGGGAGAAATGAAGATTTTATTACCTTATGCTTGAAGAATTTGATCATTTAGAGAGGAAAATGGGAGCAAGTCTTGTGTTTTTATGATAATTATGAAATGAAGAGTATTGGTTGATAAAGAAAAAAAAATAACAAAAGTGATTGATTCCCCTAAGACAAGGAGCCAAAAGTTTGAGGGAATAATAATCATGGTGTTGTTATTTTTATTTATTAGAATTTGGTGAAAAGAAAGTTTTGTCCCTCCTTTAAGCATGTGACCAAAAGTTGAGGAAAAAATAATATATATATATATATATATGTAAATATATATATATATATATATATATATACATATATAATTGTAGGTCTTGAAAAGAATATGAAACAACCTCCCCATTTATAATGGTAATTTTCGAATTTAAAAAAAAATATAATAATTTTTTTACAGTTGAAAGAAATTATAAAGTATAAATATCTATAATTAAATATTTAGAAATTTTAAAATTAAAGATGTGAAATAAGAAATACATATTTTAAAAAAATTAATTGGAAGTTGTTGGGGAAATGAATTATAGAATATAGTGAAATATTTGGATAGAGATTGGAATATAGTCCTAATTTATCGAGGGTTCAATATTTCTAAAGTCATAGTCATTTGATCAAGTATTAATACTAGAGGAGAATATAAAATTGCTAAGCCCAAAAATGTGAATTGCGTAATTGACGTTGGAAGAAATAAATAAAAGTAGCGCGTTTCAGTAATAATAGGTTTGTGATACATAGCCGAATAAATAATCAATACATAACACCGTATCTGACGTTGTTAAAATTCGGGGCCTCACATTCACCCCTCCTTAAAAGAACTTGGTCCCCAAATTATCTTTAGAACAACTCTGGATATTGATTCCTTATGTCTTCTTCCATCTCCCATGTTGCGTCTTCGTCTCAGTTATGATTTCGCCATACAACTTTAACCATCAGAATCTCTCTATTACGCAACTGACGTATCTACTGGTCAATGATCCGGATTGGTTCCTCGGTGTAAGATAAAGTTTTCATCAGAGGAGGAGCATCGCGAGTGATAATATGCTCGGGATTCAGTTGATACTTTTTCAATCTTGATACGTGGAATACATCGTGCATTCCCACATACTGTGCCGGTAACTCGAGTCGGTAGGCCAACTTCCCGATCCTCTGCAAAATCTTGTAAGGTCCAATATATCTCGAACTTAGCTTGCCTCCCTTCTTTAGATTGATCAATCCTTTCCGTGGCAAGAGTCTGAGAAATACTTCATCTCCGACTTCAAATTCCAAGTCCTTTCTCCTCTTGTCCGCGTAACTCTTTTGGCGGATCTGAGCTGTGCGGATCCGTTCCTTGATCAACTTTACCTTCTCCATGGCCTCCTGAACTAATTCGACCTTTGGAATCGATGGTGACTTTCATTTCTCTTTTGGAGTCCATTGGTCATCAATCTCCCAGTGTAGTGGGGATCTACACTTCCGCCCATACAAGGCTTCGTAGGGTGACATCCCAATTGTGGCCTGATAGCTGTTATTATAGGCGAACTCGGCCAATGGTAAGTGTGAATCCCAACTTCCTTAGAAGTCTAACGTGCATGCTCGCAGCATGTCTTCCAGGGTTTGAATCGTTCGCTCAGACTGGCCATCAGTTTGTGGATGTGCTGCTGTCCTGAAACTTAGCGAGGTACCCAATTCCTCATGTAAGCATTTCCAGAACCGGAGACAAACCTCGGGTCTCTGTCGACACTATGTCGACGGCACTCCATGCAGTCGAATGATCTCTCGGATATAAATCTGCGCAAATTTCTGCAAGCTGTTGGTTTTTTTCATGGGTAAGAAGTGTGCAGATTTCGTAAGTCGGTCTACGACTACCCATATGGCGTCATCGCCTCGTTTGGTCCTTGGTAGATCTGTCACGAAATCTATCGTTATGTGTTCCCATTTCCACTCTGGAATTCTCAACGGTTGTAATAAACCAGATGGTCGCTGGTGTTCTGCTTTTATTTGTTGACAAGTCAAACATCTCACAATGAACTCTGATACCTGGTTTTACCCAACAATAATTCCGTTTCAAGTCCTTATACATCTTGTTTCCTCCAGGATGTATAGTGTATTTCGAACGGTGTGTCTCTGCGAGGATTATATTCCTAATCTGCTCGCCACTCGGTACACAAACTCGATTGTTTTGGAATCTAATAATTCCATCTTCATGTACCGAGAATTCTGAACTCTCTCCCTTAAGTATCTTTTCTTTAAGTTTTTGAAGATGCACATTTGTTCCCTATGCTTCCTTGATCTCGATCGGGTTTAACCGAAATGTTAGCACATGAAATATGAGTATTGGTTCTAGTCGATTCCAAGTGCTCAGCTCTTCTAATAATTTCTCACTGTCGAATCATTAGTCTGGCTAAACTCACCTTTCTGCTCAAGGAATCAGCTACTATGTTAGCTCTCCCGGGATGGTATTGAATATCAAAGTGATAGTTCTCAATTAACTCCATCCATCTCTGTTGCCTCAGATTGAGGTCTTTATGAGAGAATAGATACTTCAAGCTCTTGTGATCTGTGAAAATTGTGAATGTTGCTCCGTGGAGATAGTGCCTCCATTTCTTTAACGCGAATACTGTCGCTGCAAATTCCAAGTCATGTGTTGTGTAATTGGACTCATACGGCTTGAGCTTTCGTGATGCATAAGCGATGACCTTTCCTTCCTGCATGAGCACTGCTCCTTGTCCTTCCTTTAATGTATCACTGTAGACGATAAAGGTTTTTTTTTTGTTCCCTTTGGAAGGGCTAAGACTGGAGCTGTAGTGAGTCGTTTCTTTAGCTCTTGGAAATTTGCCTCACACTTGTCATTCCTCACAAACTTGTCTTGCTTCTGGGTTAGTTGAGTGAGTGGTCCGACTATCTTGGGGAAATCCTGAATAAATCTTCGATAATATCCAGCTTGTCCTAATAAACTTTTGATCTCCGTTACAGACTGGGGTTGTTTCCATTCAACCACTGTCTGTACCTTCGAAGGGTCTACGGCAATCCCAGTGCCAGATACTAAGTGTCCCAAGAATGCGATTTCACTAAGCCAAAATTCGCACTTGCTGAATTTGGCATACAACTTGTGCTCTCGTAGTATCTCCAAAATAATTTTCAGATGACATTCATGCTCTTTTCTAGACTTAGAGTATACGAGTATGTCATCAATGAATATCACTACGAATTGATCTAAATAAGGTTGAAAGACTCGATGCATTAGATCCATAAATGATGTTGGTGCGTTCGTCAGACCGAAAGACATCACTACAAACTCGTAGTGTCCATATCTTGTTTGAAATGCCGTTTTGGAAACGTCTTCTTCACGGATCTTCAGTTGATAATATCCTTGTTGTAAATCAAACTTCGAGTGCACCGTCACTCCATGAAGTTGATCAAATAGTTTGCCTATCCTCGGGAGGAGATATTTAGTGGTAACATCTAGTCGAGATCGTATAATAGTCACATCCTTAATGTATCTTATCCGTGATACCTAAACTACAAGTCAAATTCCATTACTTAAGCTTGTGCAAGTACTTGAGAATGAATAACATAAGGGTATTATCATTGATCAATATACTTAGTGATTCCCCTACTATCATTTTCTCCAAAGTAATATCATTAGGTGTCTAGATCCCATAATATATCACATCCAATCATATACTTATCAAGAGATATCCTCATATTCTTCGAGTCTCACCATATCAGGCATTATAATCTCTAAATCACGGATATTCTAAATCACCTAACGTCCAAATAGAGGGATATTCGGATATCTTAACACTATAACAGCCCAAAAGAGTTCAAATATTCATCCAAGATTCAACTTAGGTCATCTAGTATTGGTTGATAAAGAAAAAAAATAACAAAAGTGATTGATTCCCTTAAGACAAGGAGCCAAAAGTTTGAAGGAATAATAATCATGGTGTTGTTATTTTTATTTATTAGAATTTGGTGAAAAGAAAGTTTTATCCCTCCTTTAAGCATGTGACTAAAAGTTGAGGAAAAAATAATATATATATATAAATATATATATATATATACATATATAATTGTAGGTCTTGAAAAGAATATGAAACAACCTCCCCACTTATAATGGTAATTTTCGAATTTTAAAAAAAAATATAATAATTTTTTTTTTACAATTGAAAGAAATTATAAAGTATAAATATCTATAATTAAATATTTAGAAATTTAAAAATTAAAGATGTGAAATAAGAAATACATATTTTAAAAAAATTAATTGGAAGTTGTTGGGGAAATGAATTATAGAATATAGTGAAATATTTGGATAGAGATTGGAATATACTCCTGATTTATCGAGGGTTCAATATTTCTAAAGTCGTAGTCATTCGATCAAGTATTAATACTAGAGGAGAATATAAAATTGCTAAACCCAAAAATGTGAATTGCGTAATTGACGTTGGAAGAAATAAATAAAAGTAGAGTCGCGTTTCAGTAATAATAGGTTTGTGATACATAGCCGAATAAATAATCACTACATAACACCGTATCTCACGTTGTTAAAATTCGGGGCCTCACAGTTAATATGGATTATTGTATTAAAAAAAATAATTATAATAATTATACCAGCTGAAAATCAACCTGATCATTTGCCAATTTTCTTACAATCATTTAAAATAATTAGAATCAAAATATCCTAATTTAGTTTACACCATTATGAAAATACAAAATAATTAAATAGTCTATAATCCACGGAAAAAAAATTAAAGCTACAATTTTCCAACTCAAGATTATTAAATCTCGAGTGTTCTAATAAGAACCTTACTGAAATATCTTACTCTGTCCAGCATTATTGCCTTACGCAGAATATATAATTAAGTGGAAGAATTCAATAATAATCTTATTACCATTCTTATTACCATTATGTGTTTTGTTTGCGCCTAATTAATGTACTGCGCTCGTACTTTAGGTTCTGAATAAAAAATCTTTTTTGACTCGTCTAAATTGGTAGGTGAGTTTCATTGTTCCAGGATCGACCCTGACATCATTTGTAACGCCCAAACCCAATGGTGCCCTGGCTAGAAGCGAGATCTTAGCAATATGAATGGTTTATTCCACAACACCTAGATAAGTACACTTTGTGCATAATAACTGTAAATTTGTAATAAATGAATAAAAATTTCAAACAAAATCACACAGTGTAGGTCCCAAGGGGTGTAAGTGTAAGGTTTAGAAGGGGGGTTGAATAAACCTTACCAAATTTTCGATTTAGTCCTTTTAAATATTCAGAGTTGATACTTACACAATTTGTGTCCTTGGTGGACAACCAATTTAGTTAATCAAGAGTTAGTCTCTCAACATCTCAATCGAGTCATTGATGGAATAACTCAAATTTGTTAAGTCTAAATTAACTCAACTGTGAGTTGTTTTTATTGGAAGACTTAACACCCTTAAGTTTGGTTAAGCAAGGATTTAGTGCTTGATTTAGTACTTAGAAATTATCAAGTGGATAACAAATTTATCGTGATTTAAACAATTAAGATGCGGGAATTAAAGTCTTTGAAATGTAAATGACACAATAAAATTTTTATAGAGGTTCGAAGATGGGGTAATTCTTCTACTCCTCTCTTCTCCAACTCCTGGAGGAATCCACTAGGTATTGATCAAGATATACAAAGTGGTAATGTCCGGATACAAGTCTTGATCACACAAATGGTGACTTGATCCTTTGGGACTCGATGCGAGACGCCTTGATCACTCACCGGCTTCTCGTGCGACTCGGCTTCTTCACAGGGCAACCTTTACTACTACAGCCACTTGCTCAAGCTCTTTGGATTTGATCACGAAGCCCTCCAAAAGCTCAAGACTTGGTTCGACCTTGAACCTTCCTACAATCCTTCGAGGAATGTAGACCCCTTGATTTTTCAAGATTTTCCTCTTCAACGATTGAAGTTATCTTTCCTTCACGAGATGAGTGTTGGATTGATGTTCTTCGTAGTGTAGGCTTGAGGATTGAGAATATTTGATTTTCTAATAATTGCTTGAACGTTTGTGGTTCTCGGTCTACTTGGTCTCTCCTTCTCAAATAAACTCCTCGGCCTTTTATAGTGATCTTTCAAAAATTTGCCCGTTGAAGAGATAGGCTTATTTTTGAAAGTCACTTGCGATCGTTGCTTGTCTTGTTGCGATCCTTGGAATTGCCATTTCCTCGTATGAATTGTTCTTCACCTTTTTCGGGGTTCGACACGGTGTAGTGCTTCCCATTGGTTTATTCCTTTTGCACGCTTCCTGGGGTGAGCACTTCGAGAAAGGTAGTATGGAGATATTACTTGTTTAGGTAATTCTCTTGATTTACGTAAATGGATCTTTTTGATTATCTCGACTTGACCGCATTTCCTTGCTTTCCCCAGGTGACTTAGAGTCGACTTCCAATCATGGATGACTCTTCTATCACTTCAACTTGAGACTTGGCTTTCCTTGAGTTGACTTGATCGACACTCCACTCACCGTATCTCAACTCGCTTCTTCAAGAGAGTTCTCGTCTACTCTTCTTTGCCATACTCGGTACTCTTTGCAATGAGTCTTCATTTTAGTCTCCGATTGTCTTCTTGCATGTTTGGGCATAGCGACTTAACTCACTTGACCAAATTTATTTATTACAATGCGCTTACAACAAAAGTGGGTGCCAACTTCCTATTCTAAGTTTTACATGACATTCATCAAAATCTAAACAATAAATTTCCTAACAATTTCCCCCTTTTGATGATGCCAAAACTTAAATCATTCAAAAATGCAAATAGCAAAGATACATACAGATAGTGTATTCACATAGAATGTATACGTAGAATCAATCCTTTTATTGATCATAACATTCTTGTTCTTTTACACAATCACATTACAAGGTGTATCGAGCAACCATTTGTCTACACAAAAAAATGAAGAATTTATAGCTTTATTACAGAAGACTTACATAGTATGTATTTACATAATAAAATACATGAAGGGGTGGACAGCTACACTTCATCTTCTTCGCTGTCTCCTTCTTTCATCTTGTTCAACATCTTCTTCTCTTCTTCTCTTTTTCTCATCGTCAGCCGCCTTCTTCTTCTTTTCATATGCCTTCCTGGCAGCTTCATCTCTTCTTAATCTTTCTTGTCTTTCCTCCCATAGCTGAGTTTGTCTCTTGTTTTCTTCTTCTATTCTTTTCGCATACTCAAAGATTACTTTTAGCCACTTGCAAATTTGCTACTTGGTCAAGACCCAAATTTCCCGATGAGATCCCTCCTTTCTTGCCTGGATCTACGTATTCAATGTTTTTGGGCGGAGGCCTGGTCCAAACCTCTTCCTCCACCACTTCTTCTTCCTCTACCTGGGCGTGTATTGTCTTTGGGGTCTTCTTCTTTCCAAACCGAGTGACTCAATGAGTGACCCGGCAGAGTGACCGCGATGTATTCTTGAGCCGATAGTCTGTGCTGTCTGTCCTTCTTCACATAACGTGAGACCCTTTTCCCAAGATACAAGTCCCAAGCTTGAGCCATAGACATATTTGCAAAGTATCCTTCGGATGCGGCGTTTTAAATTCATCAATCGATCGTGGCTCGTCCCGACATCCGAGATGGCATAAGTGTCTCTCGCTCACCGGAATGCCTCCATGTTGTTTCAAGATGTTCATAAACCGGGCATCCATTCTTCCTTCCACTTCCTCCATCCCCGCTTCAATTGTTTTTCTCTTTTCGGCCATGGATATAGCGAGTGTTGGAGTGGGAGTCATGGGAGTTTGTCACCGATAATATCACCAGTGACAATACCTTGTTGGGGGTTTTGTGTGATCATCAAGGTCACATCTTTCGATCCTTCCCCCAACGGGACTTTCCTTTCTTTTGTTTCAACACTTCCTCACCGACTTTCCCTTCGCAATGTGATCCTCTTTTTCAGCTTCGGATCTCTTTTGTGCTTTAAGGTATTCCTTTTCCCCCTTTTTGGCATCATCAAAGGAGAGAGGAACGCCCGAAAAACAGATCGCAAGCGTGAAATCAAGCCCTGGCGATAGTGGAGTTCTGTCTCGAGTCTGCTGTGGAGTATGCGGCATGAAATTCGAGTGAGTAGCGTTGGACTCTGCTGAAATTAGCTTCATTTCAGCCATGAGAAGGCTGAATTTTCTGTCCATATTTTCTTCCGTACGGAGATCACTCTTATTTTGCTCACGCAGCAGCCTTTATCTCGGCGGTGTGAGCTTCATGCATGTGCTCAATGTGTTCTCTCAATTTCGTTTTGCATCGGATTCTCGCTCTCCATACAAGCGACTTGTTGAACAATGTCCTGAAGTATCTAACTTGTTCCACACGCATTGTTTTCTTCTTTGTTGCCACCATTCCCGATCCTCGACGATCAATATGCCTCTCAAGTCGGAATAAGGTTAGCATCTCTGTTGTCGATCGCATGTCCATAGAGGCCTGGTGCCTCTCCATCCGTTCAATTTCAGCAAATAATGCCTTGAACACTTCCCCGAACTTCAATTTGTTTCTTCCGTTGCATCGATGGCCACGCACGTCAAAAGTCATAGTCACCGAACGATGGTACCGACGAAATGACGGGAGAGCTGGTGCGTGGAAGCGTGCGAGCTCGTTCTCTGACTCTTCATGGAGGTCGGGTACCTCTAAGGAGAAAGGAAATGATTCTACAAAGGAATCATCACGGCCAACAGGGATTTGTTCAATGATGAGAGGTGCGCGTGAAGTTCCTTTTGGAGTCGAACCTGCTGCAGCTTGGGGAGCCTGCGCAGTGGACTCTGTTTCACTGGGTCTGTTGTGAAGTGGACCCGACTTGCCGAGCCTCAGCTTGTCTCAACAGCCGTTGGTCTCAGCTGGTTTCTCCAATTGAGTGGACTGGTCCTCGGCCTTATCGAGCGTCATCGGACGATGATGAGATTTCCATTGGTGGCTCATCATCAAAATTAAAGGTTTGACGAGTAGTCTTGAGATCGACTTGCTCGTCTTTGGGAACATCCGCAGCTGAGTCTTTTGGATCTGTCACGGGGATGACTCGGCTTTTCCGTCGCCGCTTCGATCCCGAGAAAGGTTACATCGGGATTATCTTGGGAATCATGAAGCGCGCTTATCTCCTTTTTCGGATGGATCAAGGATAGCGGGAGGGATGTTCTCTACTTGACTTTCTTTACCCCGGAAGTCTCAACCTCCCGTGGGCCTTCATTACCTCCTACAGTCTCAACTGCAGTGAGGCCTTGACCTCCCTTTCAACAAAGTCGATTGTCTCTTAGGGTCTTCTGTGGTGGCATCCATTGGAGTCTCAACCCCGTGGATTGCACTTTCATCGCCCAGTGTTAACTCCCAGGGGTTGTTCCTTCATGTGCCTCGACTGCATCAGCAGCGTCATTAGCCTTCAGAGCAGTTGGCACCTCAGCTGAGACAGTCTCAACTATCTAAGCTTCGTTGATGGCAACTTGCTGTTCGTTTTGTGTTTGTACTTTCTCCACTTCACTTCCGTGATTCGTTGTGGAGTCATCTGCAGCATTCTCCGACCTTGCTGCAGGTGGAGGAGTTTCCCCTCGGGGCGCACCAGCTGAGTGACTTGGAATGGGGTCACTCGTCTCCAAACTCCCGGCTGTTTCTACTGAGTGTTCAGCCGTTGGGGCAGGTGGTAAGACACCTTCATTAGGGGTTGGCTCAACTGGGGTCCCCACTAACCCAGTTTCATCGCCATTCCCTTAATTGCTTCTTCCGAGTGAGCTGGGGAAGTGGTGGCAGCAACAACGGTGGCGATTTGCTGAACCACTCCCATTGGATCAATTTCCAGCTGTGTTTTGGAGGACTCTCCTGGTCCCTCCATCATGCTCTTCTCATGAAGAATTCTGGATTCATGCATTGCTCGCTGCATTTGCACCTCTTCTGTGGCAGCAGCAGAGTCTGGATCCTCATCACTGTCAGATAAGACATCAAGGAGATGATGTGTGTGTTCTGTGGTGCCAGTGATAGGGCAGATGCTGGCCTTCTCACGTGCCTCAGCTTCCTCTGCCTGTCTTTCCTTCTCCTTGTCCTTGAAGATCTGCAAGATATCTGTGCAGTTTTCTTCATCCAGTGCTTGGACCACAGTGGTCACTCCAAGGAAGTTCAGCAGTTCCTCTTCTTCTTCTATAAATTCAGGCCGTTGGAACTGTTCCCTTGATCGACTCAATTTCCACTTCCTCCACTCTCGCAGACGATTTTGGATGTCTGGGTAAAGTGGGGATAGTATCATCACATCACTGTCAGCTCTATCAGCTTCTTCTTGTGTCTCGGCTGCGTGGACTACAACTATTTCTTCAGTTTGCCTCTGCTGATCGCCTTCAGCAGACTTAGTTGTTTCATCTATAGTATCTGGAGACTCTACTTCTCCAGCCAGCCTCCTGATCTGCTCCAAATGAGTGGTGACTCAGCCGGTTTCTCAAGCTCGGAGTGCTTGATGATTCTTCTTCGTCTCCTGGTTTGTACCAGAGGGATTTCTGTTCGAGACGCTTTTCTTAGTCTTGGGCGGCGGGGCCGGTGCTGTGTTTTCTTCGAGAAGCCGGCCGTCTTGGCTTGTCGATCTCCTCTTTTGACGATCGGAGAAGGTAGTTGAGAGTCTTTCTCGACCGCTGCTGCTTTGGGGCATGAGACACGGCTGTGGGGGGGTGACTCGGCTGCTTTGGGGGAGCAGTTTGACTTTCTTTCTGCAGGGAGCGGCTTCTTAGCACTCAGGGGACAGCTTTCTTCTTTGGTGGAGAGGAAACAACAGTATCTTCAGGGTCACCGATTCCCCTCACTCGTGTCGCTCTCTTGGCGTAGGCTCTCTTCTCAGTGCGCCAGAGGTTTGATCTCGAACATCCTCTTGTTTACATGGAACGCTTTTCCATGTCTAAGAGGGACTCCTTTCACTTCCATCACCGGCCAATCACTGTGGCCATATCCTAGGGATCCTCCAAATGTACCATCTTCCTTGAAGGATTTGTTCCCTACATTTTGGCATACTCTGCTGTAAACAAACTCGGCCAGTTTATTTTCCTTTCTTCAATGATCGCCGCCATCACGATCAATTTTGCTTTGTGATTGGTCAAAGTCGCCAAATTTGATGTCAATACATTTGGCAACTATGTCCAACATCTTGTGATAATCCTCCTTAAGCATGCCTCTTGTTTCTTTGTGTAAACTATTTTATCAAAGATAGTCGGGCTTGGCTACTTCCTTCCAAGCAGCGGCCAGGTTTACATCAACCGTTGATTTCGATGCTCCTTCCGTCGGTAGTGAGCAGTGTTCACCGCATCCTTGCGAGAGATGGTGAGCTTCTTTCCGTGAAATGATGACTTTATCCCTTCATCGTGAATCTCGGCATTTACGAGAATTGTGCGACTTTCTCCACATAGGTCATCGGATATTCCAACGCGTCGAAACGGTTTCAGGGGCGTTTCCAATTTCTCAAAGAATTTTCTTCACTAGGGTGTCGTCGGACCCTGTTTCACCATGCCGTCGAAATCCACAAAGAGACCCGGTGTGGATTTGCTTTCCTAACTTGACAAAATCATATGTTGGTGCCATTTTTCAGATTTCACCGAAGAAAACTTAGATATAGATTTGAAGATAGATAGGGTTTTGAGAGAATTTTTGCCTTTGCTTTCGAGAGAGAGAAATGAACAGCTTTTGGTAGTGTGTGAGAGAAACGGGCGAAAATGGTTTAAGTATGGTTTATGAAAGGGCGTGCGGGTGGTTTTGAAATGTGATCAAAATCAACGGTTTAGATTTTGCACGCCTTTATTTAGCATTTAATGTCTCGTATTTAATGCGGCAACATTTATATCCAATCATAAGCTTGGTGTGCGGCTTTATGTCCGTACACATCATCATTATCTTGACGTCATTCTTAAAAACATTCCCGCTTAGTAAAAACGATTGCGTTTTTGTCACTTTGCTCATAAGTGACTCGAACATCCCTTAGCCGATTTAACTCCTCTTCTCACGAGTTCTCTTAGTGACTCAAATTGACAAATGACTTGGTATAGTGTCTTTCCAATACAAATGATTTTACTTAGGCGATTTGTGAGTTCACTTTTTCCTTTTTGTGTTCCATTTCTTTTCTTTGAGTCTTCTCAATGTTAACTCAAATTTAATTAACCCCAACTCATGCTTGAGTTCTTCAAATCTTGACTCACATAATGGTTTTGTGAAGATGTTAGCCAATTGTTTATCGGTTGAGATATATTCCACGATGATGTCCTTCTTTTCAACATGATCTCTTATGAAGTGATATCGACATCGATATGTTTTGTTCTTGAGTGCAACACGGGATTTTGAGTGATTGCAATTGCACTTGTGTTATCACACATGATTGGAATCTCTTTTTCTTCAACTTCATAGTCTCTCACTTTGTCTTATGGCTCTCTTTTGGAGCAGATTGAAATCTTGCACATACACCTACAACAAAGGTGATGTCGGCTCTTCTTTGTAAAATAGAGCAATGATCCAATGAGTGATCAGATCTTGTTTGATCTACAGCTTACCATCCGCATCCATGTCCATTTTGACGATGTATTCATTGGTATTTTCACGAGAAGACTTCTCCTCCATACCAAATTTCTTCATTAAATCTCTGGTGTATTTTGTTTGACTTATAAACGTTCCATCCTTCGATTGTTTCACTTGGAGTCCAAGGAAGAATGTCGACTCTCCCCATCATGCTCATTTCAAATTTACTTTGCATGAGGTTTGAAAATTTTTCACACACTCTTTGTTTGTGGATCCAAAAATGATGTCATCCACATATATTTGAACAAGCGATACTCTTTTTGTCTTGAATTAAAAAGAAAAGTGTTCTATCTACTTTTCCTTTTGTGAATCCATTTTCGCTTAGGAATTGTGACAAGGTATCATACCATGCTCTAGGTGCTGTTTCAATCCATACAGGGCTTTCTTGAGTTTGTATACCTTATCTCCAAAAGTTTTCTACTCAAATCCTGGAGGTTGTTCAACATACACTTCTTCTTCCAATAAACCATTTAGGAATGCACTTTTTACATCCATCTGATATACAATGAAGTTTTTGTGGGCGCATAGGCAAGAAACATCCTTATAGCTTCCAATCTTGCTACAGAGCAAATGTTTCATTAAAATTTATTCCTTCTTCTTGGCAATATCCATTGGCTACTAGTCTTGCTTTGTTTCTTACCACATAACCTTCCTCGTTCATCTTGTTTCTGAAAACCCATTTAGTACCAATAACGTTTTGATGCGTGGGTCTTTGAACTAATTCCCATACTTTATTTCTTTCAAACCGATTTAACTCTTCTTGCATAGCTTGAATCCAATGTGTGTCATCCAATGCTTGTAACACATCTTTGGGCTCTATTTATGCGAGATAAAGCATGTGAACATAGCTTCTTGTTGAGTTTTGGATCTTGTTTTGACACCTTCTCTTATATCTCCAATGACAAGTTACGTGGATGGTCTCTCACCCATCTTACATCGAGGTTGAAGTAGGTTAGCTGGGTTCGATCGTCTAGCGGTGTGTAGCTTTGATCGGCTCTTTCGTAGTCACTTAGCAAATTTTCCAAATTGTTTTGAGATTCAAAGAATCTCATCTTCTTTTGAGTTTACAATTCCAACTTGACTTGAAGATAGGGATTTTTCGTATGCTTGGATGATTCACTTATCACCGACTCTTCAATGTCTTTTCCATTTACATTTGGCTCATCAAATACCACATGAATGGATTCTTCGCAACCATAGTCCTTTTGTTGAGTACTCTGTAGGCTTTGCTTTCACCGAGTATCCCAAGAAGATACCTTCTTCACTTTAGCATCGAAAGCCTTTAGATTGTCCTTGCCAATGTTGTGGATGAAGCATTTACATCCAAATATTCTAAAATATGCAACATTTGGTTTTCTTCCACCAAATCTCATAGGGAGTCTTTGTCACCGCCTATTTATCATGCATCTGTTTTGAGTGTAGCAAGTCGTGTTTATTGCTTGACCCAAAATCTTTTTGGTAACTCTGCTTGACTAACATGGTCCTTCTTTGCTTCTTTTGAGAGTTCTGTTCCTTCTTTCTCGCAACTCCATTCTCACGTGGAGTCCTTGCTGCGATAGTTCATGACCAATACCATTTTCAATACAATCTTGAGTTATTATTCCATTGACAAACTCGGTTTCCTCGTCGATCTTATTTTGATAATGGTTTGACTCTTCCGATTTTGAATCCTCTTCATCACCGTGTGGTAGTTTCGTAGAGTTTCTTTCTTCTTACACATGAATATTGTCCATGTATATCTTGAGTAGTCATCTACTACCACCAAGGTGTATTTCTTTCCACTTATCTTTGCCGGTTCCACTTTGGGCCAAATAGATCCATATGTAGCAGATGCAATACTCTTGTTGAAGATGGGCATGTCTTTTCTTTGAATGAAGATTTGATTTGTTTTCGTTTTTGACATGCATCACATATACTCTCCTTCTTGTATACTGAGTCTGGAAGTCCTTCCACAAGATTACTTCGTGCAAGCTTGTTAATCGTTTTGAAATTTAGGTGACTCAGCTTTTTTGTGCCACGACCAACTTGATTGATTGTGCTCTTTGCTAATAGACAAGTGATGTGTGTAGCGGTTGACCAATCTACTACATACATGTTCTTTTGTCTGCATCCTTGCAACACAACTTCATCCGTTTTAGTATCCTTGATTTGGCATATACCCATGTTAAATCCAACATTATAACCCTTGTCACAGAGTTGGCTGATGCTTAGTAAGTTGAAGTTGAGTCCTTCGACATATGCAACATTTGTGATTTCTAATCCGTTCCTCTTGATGGATCCAATGCCTCTAATTTCACCTGGAGCTTCATTTCCTCCAAATACGACTTTTGCTCCTTTAACTTTCTTGAATTTTGACAGATTTTTCTTGTTTCCTGTCATATGTCTGGAACAGCCGCTATCCATGTACCAGGTTCCTTGGCACTCAGCTGTTCCTTGAACCTGCAATCAAGGAAATTAAGTTTTAGGTACCCATATTTGTCTGGGTCCTGAGGGGTTAGAGTTGTAAGATGATCCAACCAACTTATAGCCACATGATTTGACTCTAAGGGGTTGCCATCTATCAGTGCCATAATCATAATTAATCTTGGCAAATTGCTTGGGGATTTTAGGTTCATACAGCTGTCTCTTTTGTCTGTATGTATGTGTATAAGTTTTAGCAATCGCCTTCTTTGGGTAATTGTGGTGTCTCGAGCGTAGTGCCTAGGTGCATATTTGTCTTGATGAAAGCTCTTATACTTTTGGAATGGCCTTTCTTTGAGTTCTAGGCCTTTGCTATTTGGGCTTATATTCCATAAGTCTATGCTGATAGTTCACTTCATTCCAATCAGCTTGGCTAGGATATTTTATACCATTCCCATCATATGTATTTCTTTTATAGATTTTAAGGGTTTTTGGTAGCTCTTCTCGCTTTCAGTATTTTCTTTTGGAGTTTCTTTGAGAACTCGAATCTCTTCTCTCACTGTCCTTTCAGCGCACTCAACTGGCTGTTTTCCTTTTCCTTTATAACCAAGGCCAGTTTGCTTGTAATTGTGCTTTGGAGTGAATGTGTGTGTAACATTTAGGTCTTGTATGGTTGTATTTTCAAAAGTCTTTTTCCACTTTCCAACTATTCCGGAAAATGGGTTTATGTTTGTTTTAGGAAATTTCCAATAGAAATAAAGTCATTTTCAGTTTTCACTTTTTTATGAAAATATTCTTTTGAAAACACAACCAAACAAGTTTTCATCTCAAACATGCAAATCTAGGTGAAAATACACTACAATCACGCAAACCTATGTCAAAAATACATTTAAAAAGCTATAACCAAACATATTCTCATTTTCAAATAGAAATTCAGACAATAAACCAAACATATTCCCAATTCTCACACGAAAACCAATAAAGTTTGAAAATTTATTTTCCAACACTAGAAACTGAAAACTGGACTTGGAAATACATCCATACAAGGCCTTAGAGTTTTGGATTTTTTAGACTCTTCATTGCTTGAAGATCCTTTTTCCAAAATCACTTTTGGAGTTTGACATAGCACAGAGGAATTAAATCCTAAGCATGTCTTGTCTCCACATTCTTTTTGACTCATAATAAGATCATCCAATGATTTAGATGCCTTAGTGAATGATGCAATCACATTTTTGAGGTCATTCTCCCTCTTTTCTATGGCAACTATTTACATTTGTTAGCTTAGCATTTTCAAATTTTTTAAACTTTCATTCTCATCGGCTATTTGACTTAGAGTACTCGGCTCCTTAGTCACTTTGAGTTTTGGCTTTTGAGTAGACTGTTTTCCTCATTTAGTAGTGTGTGTGAGGATTTAATGTGTTCAAAATCTTTCATCATTTTGCCTAATGAATCATAAAGATCAGTGGGTGATGAAGTGTGTGTGTCACGATCACTATCACTAGAATCCGAGTTTGATGAGTTAGAGTGTACCTCATCTTCTTGGTCGAGGTTGATCTTGTTCCTTGGCCATCAAGCGGTCGGGGCTTCTTCTTCGAGTCACTTGAGTAGTCGACTTCTTCACTCTCGAATCAATGTCTCTCTTGACTTGGCTTGTTTTAGATCTCTGCAACCATCATTGCCTTTTTCTTTTCTTGTCTTCTTTCTCTCTCAAGGCCTTTCTTTCTTCTTCATTTATGTATTTGTTGACTACAGGGATATGGGCAATGGCATAGTGACCTGGTTGTCTACATTCAAAGATAGATATTCAACCTTTTGATCGACTCTTTCCATTCTTGGATTGTCAACCTTTTGATATTCACTTTTTGATGATCTGTTCTCTTGGTTGGCCTATCTTCCTTTGACTTGGAGGGAGCCGAGTGTCTTCGGAGGATTCGCCCTTGCCTCTCTTGTAGTTCTTATTGAAGAACTTGTTGAACCTTTTAACCATCGGGGCTATTTCTTCCGGATCAATGACTTCTTTGACCTCGGCTCTCTTTCCATCCTTAACAATTAGAGCAATTGTTTTGGAGTACAATTGTCTCTTCCTCGATCTTTTCTTCTCGGCTCAAATTCGTAGGCTTTGAGATCCGAGAATAGTTCATGGTTGGAGGTCTTCGATAGGTCCATGGAATGTCTTAGTGCCATGACCTTCATTTCCCATTCAGGTTGGGAGACTTTTTAAGATCTTCATACACATTTCCTTTTGTGTATATTCCTTTCCGAAGTGCGAGATAGCTCGTTGTTGATTTACGTGAACCGAGCATCCAGTTGATCCAGGTTTTCTCCCGAGATCATTTTGAAGTTCTCAAATTTACAATACGACCACCGATAATTTGTTTTCTTTGATTTGCTCACGAGCCTTCACAAATCAATGTTAGCTTGTCCCGATTTCTTTAGCCGTTTTGCATGATTTGACTTTATTGAACATGGCTTTGTCCAATGTTTTGTAAAGGATGTCCTTGGCTACATTGTCCAGGTTGTATCTTTTTCTCGTCATCATTTGTCCATTCGATTCTTGGTTTTTCAACCATAGTGGTCTAGGGACAACATCCTCTTCTCCTTTCATTCAGCTCTCTTCTTACACCGTGTTCACCTTTAAGATTTGCAATAGCCCATCCTCTATCACTATCCACATCTCATCATGTAATCTTTGATAGATGAGCCTCGCATACGAATTTTCAATCATCAAATTCTTCAATTGTGAACATAGAGATGCGTGTCAAATTTGCTTCCATGATAATAAATTTTAATGATAAAAAGAGTTTTGAAAGTTAAGTACTAAAGCGGACTTTGAAAAGTTTGGAGATCTAGTTCGAGAACTGTGCGGAATGCTCAATGAACCAACCGCTCGATACCACTTGTAGGTCCCAAGGGGTGTAAGTGTAAGGTTTAGAAGGGGGTTGAATAAACCTTACCAAATTTTCGATTTAGTCCTTTTAAATATTCGAGTTGATACTACACACCGTGTGTCCTTGGTGGACAACCAATTTAGTTAATCAAGAGTTAGTCTCTCAACAGTCTCAATCGAGTTTGTTGATGGAATAACTCACCGTTAAGTATAAATTAACTCAACTGTGAGTTGTTTTTATGGAAGACTTAACACCCTTAAGTTTGGTTAAGCAAGGATTTAGTGCTTGATTTAGTACTTAGAAATTATCAAGTGGATAGCAAATTTATCGTGATTTAAACAATTAAGATGCGAGGAATTAAAGTCTTTGAAATGTAAATGACACAATAAAATTTTTATAGAGGTTCGAAGATGGGGTAATTCTTCTACTCCTCTCTTCTCCAACTCCTGGAGGAATCCACTAGGTATTGATCAAGATACAAAGTGGTAGCAGTCCGGATACAAGTCTTGATCACACAAATGACTTGGTCCTTTGGGACTCGGTTTGGAGACGCCTTGATCACTCACTGGTGGCTTCTCGTGCGACTCGCCTTTCTTCACCCTCCAAAAGCTCAAGGGCACCTTTAACATTCCTACAATCCTTGCTTTTTCACTATGACCCACTTGCTCAAGCTCTTTGGATTTGATCACGAAGCCCTCCAAAAGCTCAAGACTTGGTTCGACCTTGAACATTCCTACAATCCTTCGAGGAATGTAGACCCCTTGATTTTTCAGTATTTTCCTCTTCAACTGATTGAAGTTATATTTCCTTCACGGGTGAGTGTTGGATTGATGTTCTTCGTAGTGTAGGCTTGAGGATTGAGAATATTTCAGATTTTCTAATAATTGCTTGAACGTTTGTGGTTCTGGTCTACTTGGTCTCTCCTTCTCAAATAAACTCCTCAGCCTTTTATAGTGATCTTTCAAAAATTTGCCCGTTGAAGAGATAGGCTTATTTTTGAAAGTCACTTGCGATTCGATCGTTGGCTTGTCTTGTTGCGATCCTTGGAATTGCCATTTCCTCGTATGAATTGTTCTTCACCTTTTTAGAGTTCGACACGGTGTAGTGCTTCCCATTGGTTTATTCCTTTTGCACGCAATGTATTAGTTAATAAACTCATATTAATATGTCGAGCACTTCGAGAAAGGTAGTATGGAGATATTACTTGTTTAGGTAATTCTCTTGATTTTAACAAATTAACAAATTTCGGATCTTTTTCAATGTCAAGATTATCTCGACTTGAAATCCTTAAATTATTTCCTTGCTTTCCCACATCCAACATAAGTGACTTAATTAGTCGATAATTCCAATCATTGGATGACTCTTAACATAAATTTTGCCAAATTCAACTTGAGACTTGGCTTTTCTTGAGTTGACTTGATTATGACCATCGACACTCCACTTGGAACTTTTTGAAATTTGGGGATCTCACTTTTAATAAAAGTTATGAGAGTTGTTGAACTTTTTGTTTTAAAAAGTTGTTGTGTCTTTTTCTTTGATTGAGCTGAAAGAGTTCATATTGTTGGGCTCTTTTTTTTTGCCATACTCGGTGTCTATAGTTAAAGTAAAAAAATGCGGAGTCTTCATTTTAGTCTCCGTTGTCTTCTTGCATGTTTGGGCATAGCTTGACGAGTCAATTAACCCACTTATTATTTATTTATTTTTTAGACGTGTTATTTATATTATTACAATGCGATTTACAAAAAAAAGTGGGGTGCAAAACAACTTCCTATTCTAATTTTTACATGGCATTCATCAAAATCTAAACAATAAATTTCCTAACACACAGGATTCCACACTTGATAAAGATCCGGGCTTCCTGCATGTATTTTAAGCGGTTTACGGTAGATACTACCAATTTGGTCACAAAATATTTATTTTGATTTATTCATCTGGATCTACAAGAAACATGGAAATTTGAAACGAAGCTATTTGTGATTCATTGTTGGGCCCTTTATTTTTGTGACTACTCTGCGAGAATCTAAAAATGGGCCCCCTAGTCTTTCTTTTCATAATTTTTTTTTTTAGAATATTACTTGAAATCGAGGGTTGAATAATTACTTTATCGGGGCAACACGACTAATTAAAAATAGTGATAAGCCGTCAAGACAACAACAATGTATTAGTTAATAAACTCATATTAATATGTCGGCAAAACAACAACAATGTATAAACTCACAAACTAATATTAATATGTAGCAAGACAATAATATTTCAATAAACCAAAAATCATCAAAGCATATCATATTCTTCATATGTTTTAACAAATTAACAAATTTCTCACACGAAAATCACTTATACTTACAATGTCAAGGAATTTTCAAATTACGTACATGAAATCCTTAAATTATTTCTTCCTATCTTAGAACAATTTAAAAGGCCTAATTAAGTTCAACACATCCAACATAAGCCATAAACAAATTAATTAAGGATAATTCTAACACATTTAATATGCAAAATGTATAACATAAATTTTGCCAAATTTATTATATATTACTTAATTTGAAACCCATAATTTTTTTTCTCTATAACATGAATTAAAATATAAATGAAAAACTAATTGTGACCATCGCACTGTTGCCGTGGATTTAAAACTTGGAACTTTTTGAAATTTGGGGAAGACATGTCGACTGTCGAGAGATAATAAAAGTTATGAGAGTTGTTGAACTTTTTGTTTTAAATAAGTTGTTGTGTGCTGCTGCTGGGCATTGAGCTGAAAGAGTTCATATTGTTGGGCTTTTTTATTTTTGGATGCTATATAGTTAAAGAGTAAAAAAATTATGGGCCCCTAAATATTTTGGGCCCTAGGTAGTTACTTGCTTTGTTATGCTCAAAACTTTATGGTTTTGGTCCCTAACCCCGATGGATACTACGCACATATTATCCAACATCTAGTATATTCCTCCTATGAATCTCTTAAACAGATACCCAAAACGAATTCCGTTTGCAACAATTTTACTTTGTCATTGCTTTGCAAATATGGTTATAATTCAAGTTGCTTGACGAGTCAATTGCACCCACTTATTATTTATTTATTTTTTAGCATCGTGTTATTTATATATATTTTATAAAGCAAAATTAATAAATAGATAATATGCATGGGATGTCAAAACCATAATCAAATCGCCACAATCTTATTAATTTCTAAACGTACAAAGGATATACTTCAGCTATAAATGAGAATTGCAAAAAAAAAAAAAAAAAATGAATATATAACACATCATATAATCCTCCAAGAAACAATAATTCAGGTCAGGATCCACACTATGATAAAGTATTTATTATTATTTCCAATCTTCCTGCATCTCTCTTTTAAGAAGAAAATAATTGTTAATATTAGTGCCTTGCACTATTTTGGCAATTTGGTCACAAAATATTTATTTTGATTTATTCATCTGCAGTTATCTACAAGAAACATGGAAATTTGAAACGAAGCTATTTGCGACAACGATTGTTGCCACAAAAATTTATTTTTGTGACTACTCTGTAGACAATTGCCGCAGCATTTGTTGCCACTAATATTTTGTTGCCAGATCTCAATAATTTATCTTTATCCTTCGCGCCATAGTCTTTCTTTTCACTCCCGCTTTTTCTCCCGCCAGTTACCAATACTCTCTCCCCCGTCGCCCATTGCTGCCGCCTTTGGTTTCCGTCGCCGCCTCTGCCGGCTGCCATAGCCCCCACCTCTCTCTCTATCTTACTCTCATTCCTCTCAGTTTTTGTTTTCATCATATATTAATTTTTCAACATCTCTCTTTGTCGGCAAGTTGCTGCCACCCACCGCCGCCGCCCGTCGCGCCGTCTAGCCTCAAGGATTAGCCCGCCGTCTCCGTCTACGCTCATGGAGCCGCCTACTGTCGAGTAATCTGCCCGGTAAGTTATCCCCAAATTTAATCGCAGTTCAATTTATAAGTATTTGATATTGGATATATGTGATATGTCATACAAAATTGCAGCAGGATATTCAAAGTGGTTTCAATTTTTAATTTTATTTTAAACTCATTTTGTGTAAGATTTTGACGGAAATCGGAAACTTCTTCATTTGGTTTATTGTGTGGGCATGATTCTAGGGCTTATTGTGAGCTTTCCTAGTTAAGTTCTAGGAATTAGCATAAACACAAATGGATATCTGCACATCCCGCCGCCACTGCAATGCCTTAGGTTCGAAATGACGGAAAAGGGCCGGAGTAGTGGTTGAATGGCAATAACCTGATATATTCGTTGTTTATTAAGAACTATAAGTGATGTTAAAGCCCCTGTTGTTAAAGTGTGAATTATTTAACAACGTTTTTTAACCGATGTTGTTTCCTATAACAACATCACTTTGCAACATCAGCTTTTTACCGATGTTGATACCTGAAACCACAACGGCTATTAAGTGTTGTTTTTGTTTGTTAGTTAGGAAATGACATCGGTTTTGATGAACTTAACAAATACATTAAGCCATTCATTGAAAATGTGCACGAGTATACATAAAGGCCTTAATGTTGCAACATCCTCATAATTCTCAATTTGTCAACTTACATTGCAAATCCTTACTAGCTAATAATGTTTATAAACAAAATCTAATGGGTGCTAGTGAAAATAGAACAAACACGTCATGAAACATCCTTCGACCCCTCGATCTAGTAAAACAACCTGATAAGATGAGTAACAAATTAATTTTTAAGTCGAAAAGTTTAGAAATATTAACATACGCATCACCCAACACATAATTTCACTAAGATTTTCCCTTTAAGAGCAATTTTAAAATAAATAAATAAATAAACATGTAGGTGAAGAAATTGTTCTAAAACAATTGATCACAAATAGCATAAGAATTCATTTAAAATTGATCACAAACAACATATATGTTACTCAACCTATCCAACATTCTGTATATATAGCTCATATTGAGAAAATCATTTCTATTCCTTCTCAGTAAACAACAAACATCAATCAGAAAACGGGCTCAAACCTTTTCTTTTCTCAATGCATCTTTCTATTCTTCTATTCTCTTCATTTCTACAATTTCTACATTCGCAGAAACTAAAGATGACAGTCTTTCCGTGTCCTCTTCCAATTTGAAATATCCAAGAACACAGGCAGAACAACTCATCAGGGCCCTCAACTTGTTCCCAAATAATGAAGTGAGCCATCATGCTGGGGCAGCGGGCACCACACTAACTCTTTTAAGATCTAAAATTCAAAGACAGTTGGATGGATCTAATTACAAACAATATTCTGCCTATGCAACACCAGGGTATCTATTCAAAACCATCAAACTTCCAGTCAATAGATTACCGCCTTAAAAATATTACGTTAAATAATGTGTTGTGAAGTTTCCTCAGTGATGCTCCTAAGATTTAAAAACCCAGCAAACTTATCGAGCTATATGATTATCGATAGGTTTTTTTGTCTCGAAAACATATGAAGTGCAAACATGAATCTCATTGATATAACAACTTTCACTTTGTATGATTAAAAGTCAAGCATCCAAAACCAGTTTCACATGGATAATATGATAGGAAATTTACACCAAAAGACAGAAACCAGAGAGAAAAATTTTAGCATATCAATATGAATATGGTACTATACTAGAGCATATGAGTTCATCATTCAAGTCTTTAACTGCCAAAGAGAAACCCAAAAAAAATAGCAGTAAGGAACTTACAGATTTCAGTTGCTCGCGTACAAAATCTACTAGTTGTTGGCTAGACATGCAATCCCTAAGAAGTGATAAAAGAGCAAATTGATTAGTTAGACATGAGTTCTTTATATCCAAATATCATTATTAGGTAACAGGATCGAAGCTAAAAGGAAAAAAAATTGGACAAAAAAAGAGTGAGGAAGATCAGAACTTGAACAAAGATGGAAGTCAGAGCTAAAATGAAAAAAAGCCATACACAAGTTAATTGGACACTGATGTATTTATGTATTTAAAAGTTTAGATGTATGCCCTAGAAAAAGAAACAACACGGAAACAATTTAGAAGATATTTTAGATTTCTGCTAATGCACATGCAAATGCAATTGCAAAGGTTTAAAATAAAATTAATTTAAGATCCAACTGTAAGTATAAAACATGAAAAAGAAGAGGTCTATAAAATAGAGTTTGATGGACTTTTTAACTTGAACGCAAGGAAGTACGCAATACAAACTGATATAATGATACAATTATACTCTGAAGTTTGCAGCAGAGCAGGTGCAGGGGTAGTCATAGAAGTCCTCACATGGAACCAGTGCTTTTCAGATTGGTTAATTTGATAATTAAATAAATGAAAATTGAAAAGAAATTCACTGTAAGAAAGCCATTTCTCCTCATAAGAGGAAGAAGGGGCTACCAAAATTTTACCCCCAAACCCCACAGTAGATAAAAAATTACCAGTATTTTGTTATTTTAAGAACTTGACAATTTTGATTCTTTTCAATCAGACAAGAAAAATAAAAAAATACCTTGGAAAAATCTCTTGTTGGGTTGCATATGCATTTTGCAACAGCTCTCACAGCATCTTCAAATTCTCCAAAGTATTGATTCTTCAGAAACTGATTACAACATGAACAAACAAAAACCAAATGTCACAATTTTTTTCATTTCTGCCAAAAAATGGAATATATATATATATATAAATGTAAATAGGGACCAAACACCATTAGAAATTATTCAGTTCAGAGAAATTGATCCAAAACTTTCAGTTTGAACCTGAAATATTTCTTATGAAAACAAGAATATACTCCTCATCCTATTTGATTTACTAATAGTAAAAGCAATTAGTGAACATGAAAAGACCTCACTTGTTTCTACTACCATTAGCATTAGTATTGTTGGTACAGACCACTATAAAGGTTTCTACTGCTAAAATGGTCAACAATGTCTCTACTGATCAATCATCACTCCTCACTCCTCACCTTGAAATCCCATATTACTAACTTAGACTCCTCTCATACTTCGTGAGCTAGTATTATAAATGTATTCTTTTACACAATGAATCAAGTTAGCTTAAACTGCAAATATGATTGTGGTGATGAAATTGCATAATCAACTAAACGACAACTAAAATACAAAGTCATAACTGAGATAGACTAACTTGCAATCAGATCAATACTTAACAATATTGGTTAAATTTTATATCAAAATATTCTATTCCAATCTTTAATTACTACCTAATGAACAATTACTAGATTATTTCAATAAACTCCACTTAATAGTATGAACAAATGAATTTACATAATAATATGATCGAATAGAAATTATAAAATGACACCCAAGGGAATTCATTTTTTTCCTTGATCACCTACATAATCATAAGATCATGCACCACAAACAACACACACACACACACACACACACACTAAACAAAAGAGTGAACAGCGATCTTGCATAAAAATAATATTATAATAATAACAAATCCAGTGACTAACCATCCTGGAAAAATAAAATGAGACGATCAAGCTCACAAATGAACACTGAAAACTTAATCTTACTGTCATCTCATGTTTGATAAACAAATGAGAAAATGATTCACTTGAGATATAATGTCCCATGTTTCATATTACTCTAATAAATGAAAATGGAAGCACTATTCTGAAAACGGTTTCATCTCAATGTTTGTAGATCATCTTTGGAGCATTTAAATGAAATTACACTGTTTATAAAAAAGAAACAGGACCATTTTATTAGTTCCAATTCCATGAGATACCCAAATTGCAAGTATCTCATAAAAAGATGACCTTCAGCATATAAACAAGAAACATGGCCATTTTTATAAGTGAGTTCTTTTATTCCATCATATAAAATTTGTACTATATAAAATAATCAAAATTTTACACAATTATTCTGTGAACTTCATGCATAAATCCTTCAATTCCCTTAATGCATAATCAAAAGAGTAACTACATCTTGTACCAAATAAAAGAAAAAAGAACTAATCATAACATAGATATGTAAAAACAGCATAAATAGAATCAAGGGATTGACAATTAACACATATAAGCCTCCTATACCTCCAACATATTATCATCAGGAACACAAGATCCTTCATTATTAAAGCCATGATATTCATCACATTGAAGAATCCTCAGCTTTCCTTCCCGCGGGTCGGGTCGAAATTGCCATCCCTACCTAAAATTGAATCAACACATCAAATCGTGAAGTAGTGGGTTAGGGTTAGGGGTTTTACCAGCAGCGGAAAATGAATCGACCGGTGGTTGGAATAGGAAGAATTTGCGGCGAACTCGGGTGCGTGGATGGGGAGGACGAACTCGGGTGGCGTGGAGGATGAACTCAGGTGGCGTGGAGGATGAAATTGATCGGGTGAGGAAAAAGGGTTAAGGAAAAAAAAAGGTTAAGGAAAGAAGGTTAATTATGTTTTCGATATTAATTATGGTTTTTTTTAATATAATTATGTTTTGTTTAATATAAATTGGCAAAAAAAAACTGATCATATAAAAGTGTGCTTTGACTTGTTTATCCATTGATGTGTTTTTAAAAACCAATAAAAATGAGAAATCATGTTTTAATTTATTTATAAATATTAGGCAAAAAAACTCAAACTAATTAACATCGGTTAACAAAAAAGTTGTTTATTTACTGACGTTAAAGATTAAATAGACATCGACAACAAAAACCGTCGCAACAACGGATGTCTATTCTGAACATAAACATCGTTAAGACACGGTAAATCAAAACCGATGTCTATTAGCGGCAAAATCCGATCATACACATTGATTTTCCAGAAAAACGATGTTAAAACATATTAGACAGCAGAATAATCAGGAAAATGATGTCTTTTTGGTGATGTCTATTCGTATTTTTCTTGTAGTGAATTAACTCGATGGCGAGTTACATCTAACTCGATCGAGTTAGATGTAATTCGCCGTTGAGTTATTTTTTAGATGGCGAGTTACATGTGACTCGATATCCAGTCACATTTAAATATGTGACTGGATATCGAGTCACTTTCGAGTTACATGTATGAAGTGACATGTAACTCGATATCAAGTCACATTTTTAATGTGCCTCGATATCGAGTTACATGTAACTCGATATCAAGTAATTTATTGACAACAAGTAGTTAACATGAAACTTTGTGTTTTTTTGACAGAATTGGGGATGGAGATGGGGAGAAGCTCATAATTGGAGAGGAAAATTGAATGTCTATTCCAAGTGTCGGTTGATAGAGGATATCAAGACGGAGCTGACTCTATCCGATAATTTAGATCAGTTTAGGGATGGCCTATTTGGTGTGTTTCTAAACTTTGACTCGGACGCATACTTGATCTCTAAGGGGATGCTCAAATTGCTTTATAGACATATCATGGTGGATAGATCAGAGACGGGCGACTTGTGGTTCGGCATTGGTGGTGGAACCTCAGATTTGGCCGACGAGAGTTTTGTATGGTTAGGGGGCTACACTTTGGCCCCTCGGTGATTGACCCATGCTCCTCCAGCATATCTTACTGGCAAGTGGAGTATACCGTCAGTATTTTGACGGGGAGTCCGTGATATCGGTGAAGGTATTGCCGCTTTTCATCGAGGGCCATTTCAGAGCGCGACCAGAGGATATTCTCAAGATGAGATATATTTTGTTTGTCATGAAATACCTGTTGGCTCTTGCTCCGCGGACCTCCGTCCCATTATGGCTATGGGCATTGGTTGAGGATGCCCAGGGGTTTAGGGCATTCCCCCAGGGCTTCTACGTATATGGGCGTCTCCTCCATTACATTAACACTGGAGTCCGAGCCCTTATAATTCTGATAGGGTTGTCCAGTTCCACATCTATGCCTACTTCTACCCTATACATGTATATATATTATATTAAACACGTATCACTTTTAACACGAGCATTTCACATTGTAATTGGGTTGGTTACTTATTTGTTTTGTGTTTGCTACAACTATAGGCATTTGAGACTATTCCTGCACTCGGTCGGGACCTTGCCCTGACCTTTGGGTTAGAAGGCTATCATAGGGGTAGACAGTTTGGATACCCTAAGAGGACTTACAGTGCGGTGGCGTTATTTGACATCCCCAAGGTAAATTTTATTTTTTTACGAAATCATGTGTAATTGTGGTATTGATTCAATTTTCTTCGTAATTAAGTTAAGTTTTCTTATTTTTTGATAGATAAGATGCACATCGTTTCAGCTCTTCGAGGAGGAGTTACGACTCCCTTATATACAGGGGATTGATATGGACATGTCGCATGGATTGTTGTATGTCTATATAGATCCATTCCCGACTCGGTTTGCTCCACTTGACCCTCCTACTATTGCCAGGAGGCTTGTTTTGGAGCCGGGCGTACTGCCAGATCAGGACTTTTTACGTCTCGGTGTCCGAAGAGGCAATGACCCAGTCCCAGCTTGCATGCCTTGATGATGATGATAGTGAGGCTGATTATGATCGCACAGATATTGGTGCTCGACCCCTCCATCTCGGTCTCCACCTCGATGCCCGACCCCTTCTCCTCCGTCTCTGTCTTGACACTCGACCCCTCTGTCTCCACCTCTACCTCCACATCCACCTCCATCTCCAGGCGTGTCTCCTCTGGTCCCACATCTATAGCGGGGGCTCCTTGTCCCTCTTCACAGGATAGTGCACTGCCACTGACGGGACCAACTTTTCTATCTGATCCTGCTGCGAGCCATTCTGCTCGAGTTTTCCTACACATGGTGGATACAACCGTAGGTAGGATGGTTGATCGTGCACTGGAGTGTCAGAGAGAGATCATGATGGTTTCTATATGAGATGAGATTCACTCGTATTTAGATACTCGACTGCCCAATTTCCTACGTCGGATATTGCATAAGCGGGCTACAGATCTGAGTCACTGCCATCAGGATTCAGAGCCGATGAGGGATGATCCATCTCTACGCACTAGCCACGGGACTGGTTGAGTATAAGGGGAGTCAGATATTATTCAAATCGACTTTGTATGCGGGGTATGTATACATTATGCATTCAATTTTCTATTAAATTAGATACTTTGTATGAATAATGATGTTAATAGTACTTAATCTTCTTCTACTGTTTGTCAGGACACTAGGCTGCCCGCCGCGGCTGGGGGTTTTTAGCAGGCAGCGCCTAGTGGTACTCCGCATGGCACAACCCCACCCCCAGTTATTGATATAAAAATGAGATATGCGATCTCTACTGATATTATTGATATGAAAACGAAATATGTGATTACATAAAATGCATTCATGAGAGATTAATGGATTCTGTTATGGCCGCTAATGACCTTGAATCATGTGTTACAAAATTACAAATATCCAGAAATTCTGGATTACAGTGTACCGTACGGCCACCCCGAGTTCACTGAACTTTACGTGAATTGAGAATTACAGAGTGCCATGGCCATCTTCGTGATCACAATTTATTCTTGGGTTTAGCTGGCCCAAAACAGTAAAAGAATATGATCAAGCATATGCATTTGTGTGTTTATGAATGATATGAACAATGAGTGTGAAATGGTTACTGATGATATGCCTATGTGAAGTTAAATAGCTTGTTATTGGATTATACTTGCGGAGCTTGCAACTCACCAAATACAATGTTTCCAATTTTTAGTTGTTGTGGATAAAAGTTGATCTGTGGAGTGTAATAGAGGTTTAAAGCATGAATCAGAGATCGGGCGGCTGGATTCCCATCCTTTTCCCTCAGCTCATCATTTGCATTTCATAGAGGGATTTTGTTTTGATCTTTGTATAAAATGGCATTGTCATTAATGTTCTGTAATATGGGTAAATACACGTGTGTATAAGTATTGTTAAGTCAATCTTTTGACCAAATGCTTCTACTTGTATAAAATGGTTTTGGAATGATAAAAACAAGTTAATCTAATATGTGATAATCACTAGAAACGCAGTTGTGCTATCTATAAATTAATATTTTATGCTATGTGAATACGTGTTACAAGGTAAGGGTGTTACATGTTAGTTTGGTATCGAGCCCCTAGGGGGTTCTCGTTCTATGGGATTACATGTGCATTATCATTCGTGTAGATAATGATGAGGAAAGTGTTCATAGATGGGAAGGAGCAGTCAAGCCAGAGTCACACTCATCTCATTCACCTCCGCATCACGTGCATGGAATACCTGCTCATTTTGTTCGGCAAAAATATTTTGGTTCATACAACTGCAAGTGCACAATGTAGTTTATAGAATAATGACAAGCAATGTCGTATTCCTCAGGGATTGAATCTCGAAACACTTAGGCTATAATAACATCGTATTCTAATTTTATTAACGCGACCAAATATCAAGTATTTTAATAACTAAAAATCGAAAATAAAGAAAAATAAATAAAATAAATTTGTGAACCCCACAAGTATTTTCAACATCTCTAGGAGCAACCTTAGGCATATAATCTCAACATGCTTCTTCAATATTAAATACGAATAAAGTTTTAAAAACCAATTCATGCAATTCTATGGGTTCAATTCCTAAATTCATCTACTCCCCCGTCCAGGTGGTGCGTAAACAGTTGATTAATAACAATTGTAGTCCTCCCGGATTGTTACAATTCTTATTAACTCCAAAACAATTTGTGAATTGAATGACTCCCCAAAAACACGCCCGTCACACATGTTTCATGTCTGAATTCGATTTTCGTCTTTGTTAGAACTCATCGTTCGAAATTTTGTACTAACAAATATGACATGCAAATTATTGGTCAAATAAAAAACAATTATAAATAAGCACTCGAATTCATAAAATAGAACGCATAAATTAATTAAGAAAACAAGTATTCATATTTAATACAAATCCACAGTTTTGATTATGCCCATAAGATCTGAAAAATATGCCAAACATTGATTACAAACTCATAGACAAATTTGAATCAATATTTAGACATCATATAAGCACAGACAAGAGTTCTTAGACATAGAAAGAAAATCCCTTCTTGTCAGGATGGATTCCGCTTCCAAGCCCTCGAAGCTCTTGTGCTCCCTAGATGCGAAAGTCTTGTAGTGTTCTTCGCGACATAGCCTTCTTTGCTTAGAAGATATTCGATTCTTGCGTTCCTGTGTTATTTGATGTGTTTTCTCTGTATGGAATAATGTATGATGATGAATATTCGTTCAAGCCTTGGTCCCCTTTATATAGGTGCTTGGAGAGGTCACTTGTAGAGTTGGAATGAGAGAAAAACTCCAAAAAATGCGTCCGACAGAGTCTCACACGGCCTGGCCGTGTGGCACCACACGGCCGTGTGGTTTACAGCCCTTTCCCACACGCCTGTGTGGGCTTCACATGGTCTGGCCGTGCGGGCCTAGTTTCGTCCTTTATTTTATTCCCTTCTTCACACGGTTGTGTCACTTTCACACAGGTATTTTTGCACGGCCGTGTGATACCACACGGTCCGGCCGTGTGACGTATATTTGTCCATGTTATTTTCCGAATTTGCTCCTGCGGTCTTCATTAAAGTTGTAGCCCTTTCTCGTAGCTTTACATAGACACTTTAATAACCTCACTAACAATTTAGTAGATAAAGTTATGGCCAAAATACTAAATCCTGCCAGTACTGGAAACTGTTAGCACATTTGGACGTTTTTGAAGGAAATTTTCTTTTGTTCGATCATCCGTGCTTCTCTCCTTCACATATTTGCTCGTAGCTTAGCTCTTGAACTATACTTTGGAACATGATATCTCTTTTTATCCAATTTAGCTCTATTTCCTGTAAGAAGTTACAAAAATACGCAGTATCACGCCCAATAAAGGAAACCAAGTAAAACACACGAATATGCGTGCAAATGCATCAAATATATATCATTTTAAATCCTCAAATGCACGTATATTTTACACTCATCATATACCTGATTGCCTTAATCTCATGTGGACATGGTAATCGATCAAGTTGAAAACTCGATAAGTGCACGTTCTTTTGTCCAAATCAACAACAAAAGAACGCACCCCATCCTTCACAGAATAAATTAGGCTACTAACAGGTGACACGTGCATCTTATCAGCTAACACACCTACTTTCATCAATTTCTTGATTGTATTTGTGGTGACTTCATTATTCATGTTTTGGGCTATAATTTGTCGCTCGTGGAACCACTCCAAAATGAGGTTCCGAATATAATCGAGCAATGAATAAATGGGCAATGTCCTCGACTAGACAAGTCTAGCATTAAGAACCTCTGTTGCATTCGATGTCATGAACCCATAGCGTCTAATTGGACAATGTGTACATGCCCACCTTTTCGTTCCAACCCTGACCATTTCCTCGTAGGCATTTTCGTTTGCGTTTTGAATCAAGCCCATAATTTTCTTGAATCTTTCAGGAGAATAAGTGTACGTAGCTTTTTGGTATACGCTCACCACTTGACCATGATGATTTCTAATATTTTTCCTCAAGTGATATGTGCATATACCATGCACAACATCAGGGTATAAACTGGCAACTGCATTCTTAATATTTTTGTGATGATCGAATACAATGAGCATGTTTTCAGGACATCCGTACGTGTTGTGTAGTTGCTTCATAAACCATTCCCATGATTGCAAACAACCTTATAACGTGAAGTCGAAGACTGTGTTGTTCTATACTCAACACGATGGAGTAGATGATAGAAGCCCAACTTTGTTACCATTTCTTCCTTGCTTTCAAGCACTGCACATTTAAATAAGTCACACTCGACATTAGGTGGTTCTTGTGGAATAGAAATAGGGTCGGGATACTGATAAGACGTTCCAGAAGCCATCCAAGCATATTTCGAACTAACCATTAGGAGCTCCACATGTTGAGCGTTCTCACTATCTACTTCATTGGCATCAACATGAGATATTTTATGGAATGGAAATCGTCTATTCCAAAGAACATGCTCGTCATTGTGTCATATTATGATATCATTATTCACATCATTCCCTTCACGGTCATCCGGAACAAAATAATCATCTTTTTCCCATCCAAAGTGATCATAAATCAATCGACAGACTAGTTCATCATCAACGTCGTACCCTGGATAATCATCTTCTTCCTCGGATGTGTCACCATCATTGTCCCCCGATGGAACAAATTATTTATCTTGTTGGTTATATTGATCACCAATAAAATCATGGTCATCTTGGTCATCATAATGGCCACCATCCCCGAAATCATCATACCGCCCAAAATCATGTATATGGATTTACGAGCATGAATTGACTGTCGATACTATAACAATAAGATTGAGTAGCCACGAGGTTCATAAAACCATGTGATTATAATTTCTGGTGTATGAGGTCCCCACCATCCCATGATCTTTTAGTTACAAGGTCACAAATATTCGGGGATCTTTGAAATTTCACCTACTCGTTGAAGATCCCGTTCACACATAATCAGAGACTTAACCTCAGAACCATCCCCAGTTGGCATTAAATATATTAATTTGTATTCACACAATCGCCGATCATCATTTACAATGTTATGAACAATATCCACAAATCCACTATATGATATTTTCCACGATGACTTAAAAACGAGTACTTCTTCAGCATTCCTATATACAAACTATCATCCCAAAAATCACTATGGAAAATTATGACTTTATCATCATCCATCTCAAACCAATAATAATAGATTATCAATTTAAAGAATAGAAAAAAAAATTAAAAATTAAAGGCTGACATGTAACTTGAAGTCGAGTAAGTAACTCGACTTTGAGTTAAAAATAACTCAAATACAATCTAATTCGATGTCAAGTTCGAGTCACATGTAACTCGACATCGAGTTGTCGAGTTACATTTGGACTGTTTGAGCTTATTTCGAACTGGCTTTTTCATGTTTATGATTTTCAAATCTAGTACCAACCCCAAACTAACTACAACACTGAAATGAATAAAAGATTAGCTAGAGAATAAAATGCTTACATTATTTCGAGATTCCGATAAAAAAAAATGGGTCACCAGAAAATATACGTCTTAGAACCGAAAGTGTGAGAGAGAAAAAGAAAAAGAGAAAGAGATGAAGGTGACCTAATGTGATATGTTTAAAGGGTATTAATATTTTGTTTGGCCAAAATAACTAAAAAGATGTGTTTACAAAATATGGCTATTTTTCATCTTTACATTTTGGAAAGTGCTAATTTGACCAATTTCCACTTTTATTAATTGTGAGTTGTTGATATTTATGTGTTATAGTTCTTTACAACACACACTGAGCACGTTTTTTTTTTTTTGCAAATAGTTGATTATTGTTGGAACATTATACAATGGGACATACTCTAGTCTTTCAATTGGCATTAGAGCAGGTTCTTATTCTAATAAGTTGATTCGGGACATTTGATTAAAATGAGTGCACGTGAAGCTGGATCCATTTTATGTCCACCCTTCTTGGCCAGATCAAATTATTCGTACTAAAAATTTTCTTGTTTCACAAGGGATTGAATTTTGGAAAATGGTCGAATCTGGTTGATCTTCGCCAAAGATGCATAATGAGAATTATGAGAAAGTTTTGAAGCTTGAATCTTCGTGCACTGTTGATGAAAAGACATCATATAAGGCTAACTGGAAGGCTTTTTATTCTATCTTCAAAGCCATGGATGAAAAGCATCACAAGATGATCTCGACGTGCACTGTTGTTAAAGATGCGTGATAGTATTGCAATATCAAATCACAATCACTCTATTTTGCAGTCACTCTGCGATTCCCTTGTATTGTGCAGCTACCTCTTTATGGTTTAAAGAGGGACCTAGAGCCTAATTTACCGAAGTTAAATCAGTGTTGTTGGCATTATGATTCAGTTCACATTGCTCTTCTTTAGGGTAAATTGCAATTTTAGTCCTGTAACATTGTGGTAACTGCAATTTTAGTCCTTTATCATATTGCAATTTTCTCATTGAAGGACTTGGGAGAAATACACTATTTTTTGGGAATTAATGTTCATAAAGTAACACAAAGCTTGCACTTGAGTTGGATGAAATATATATCAAGAATCTTATACAAAGAACACACATGTCTAACACCTATGGTCTCATCTAACAACTTTCCAAGTATTAGGAAATGTAAATTTTTGATGGCTCGGAAGCTACTCCTAAAAACAGCCTAGGCAAGTGCACCTATCGTTTATAGCAAAGTTAAGCGAGTATCGAGTGTCATTCCCACGAGGACTATGAGTACTAGTAATTACCGTCTTTTTATTATCTAGCCTACAAATTCGCCAAATAGTTTGTTGCAAATTAAAAATAAAACGAAAGCAAATAAAAGTGGAAGAGACAACTAAGAACACGAAGGATATTAGATACACTCGGATTAGAAGATGATGTATATAAATGTGCTTGAATATGAATTCCTCTATAACGTCTTTGTGATTTTACAAAAATGAATACAACCATAACCCTTAAGTTTTAACCATCCCTTAACATATTTTCATGCTTCATGGACTGTAGGCATTCCTAAATTAAGTTAAACCCTCTGTCGAGCGCGAATAACTCCTAACCTCAAGTTGATTAACTGAAATCTCTTTCTAGTTAAAACCCTCAAGATTGCATTAACGATTTGTGAATTCCCATATTAGGTTTGACCCTAATTCAGAAGATTTATGTCGTCCTATATCTAGGATTGCATGCAACTCCTTTCACTTATGTTGGTTCTATTTCACCATGAATCTCTCGATTTCACGGTGAAAATAAACTTCAAATCAATATTGCGCATATACCAATTCGAATAAACAAGTATAACATAAGTGACTCGCATAAAAGCATAAGAAAATATATTAAAACATTCATACCAATAAATACAAATAAGTTTACTTTCAAAATCAACATGAATACTTGAAGTTAAAACTTCCAAAACCAACATAAGACTCCCCTGTTGGAAGTATGATGATGAAGTGGTGGAGTTCATCTTCTTCTCCGAGCGATCTTCAATCCTTGTGCCTTAGCGCCTCTCCATGGTGATTCAAACCTTCTAACTCTCTTCATCACCACAATATGTGTTTCTCCTGTCCAAAATATGAACTTTCATCTCTAAAATCTTATTTCTATGTATATCAATGAATTTATCCTTCAACCCATACTCTTGGCTTTTATAGACATTATTTTGGAGAAAGCATTCCTTAATAATGTCATCTTTTGATAGTTTAATGCTCAACTTTATGAGTTGGGTTGTTAGGATCATTATTTTCATGTGATCATGTGGGAAAGTAAGGAATTAGTGCAACAAAATGAGGTGTAAATGTGCTCAAAAGTGGCCATGCCTCTGGACACGGTCGTGTTGGGGAACACAACCAAGCCGTGTCGGAGGCTGTTTTGTGCATTTTTTTCGAGTTTTTAGCTCCAGCGGAACACGGCCGTGTTGCCCAACACCCCCTGCCCGTGTTGGACCAAAAAGGCCCCGAAATGACATGTTTGGCTTGGGATTTCGAGCGTTTTTGCATCCTTAAACTCCCCGATATGTTTTGACATGAATCCATGGTCCGAAATTCACCAAAATTAGCCCCGAATGATCAATCTACATCAATAAAAGCACCTCACAGTAGTATGAACAATGTACAATCAAAAACTAACGAAACGTACTAACAACAAAATAACTCAAATTCTACCCAAATACACACATAAAACATGCATAAAAAGACACTTATCAATTTTACTGAGTACAAAAGTATTGTAGGGGGCTTACACTATGCTACGTACTATTACAAGGCTTGAAATAGCCTATAGTGTAAATAAGTTAAGTCAATATGTCTTTTCTACTCGATCCTCATTGGAATATACGTAGTAAAAATGATTCTCATGTCTATGGTGGGAAGTGTTGATCATGGTATACACATTACCAAATCATTAATTACAATTAAATATAATTGGATATATTCTTTTACTCAGACTGAGTTGTTGATATATTGGTACGTAGAAGATCTACAACTAGATATGTGTTTATCTTGGAAATAAATAAATATCGTCATGGAGTTCCAAGAAACAACATTCAGTTTCTAAATCAAATGTAGACGTTGAATACATAAGTTTAGCTTACCTCACTGCAAAATTTGTTTGGTTAAAAAGCTTTGTTTTAGGAAATAGTGATAAAACTAATAAAATTCAAACAACTTGGGTGGACAACATAAGTTTATAACTATGGCTTCAAATCGAATCATGCATGCGATAACTAAACACATTGATTTGGCTTATCGTTTTGTCAGGAAAAATATATTGCTCAAGCCTTGCAAATTCTATTTGTACCTTTTTATAATCAGGTTGCAGATATATTTACAAAGCCTCTTAGCTTCAATCCTCCACTCGGCTCAAGAATAAATTAAGTGTTGTCTCTTTAGCCTCACTCGAATTGAGGGAGACTGTTAGTATTAGTCCAGTTCACAATCTCAAGCAATGGAGCAATGATCATGGCAAGACTGATATGAAGAATGGCAACATTGTGACAAGAAATGTAATGAACCTAATCTAGGTTCAAAGTTTGTTATGAAGAATATTCAGGATTAGCTAAATAAAATTTTATCCAAAAGTATCAGTTATATAATAGCATCGATCATTTGTACGTTGTATTTGCCAAGAAAATCAGCAAAAGCAATCTTGCATCTTATCATCATTTTCCAGCTTTTTATTTCTTCATTTCCAGCTTTTTTATCATTGGGTATTGGAGTAATGAACTCATTAACTTCACTAACAATCAATACTATTATTGGAACATATTTTGGCTTATCAAAGGTTATGTTTTGTTAGAGTACCTAATTAACTATTAAGAAGTAATTTTAATTTGCCTAATGAACTATGCATGTTTTTGTTCATTACTCACTTTAATTTTGAATTGTTCTACTTTTTCCCATGAACTTTGCAAATTCTTGAACTTAGCCTATAATTTTTTTATATCACTTACTTAATTAATGACTCACAACTCTAATAACTTAAACTTTTAGATGAGGCAAATTAAATTGATTATATAACATCACATAATTCTTGACCAAACAGCAATTCAATTTATATAATGATCAAGTATCTTTTATTATGGTTCATACTTTATACATATCTTTTTGTGGGAGGCCTGAGCTGTTTTTCTTTAACAAAGTTGTGGTCATTGTCTTCAACGATCTTTCTTCTCCTGACACGTTGTTTGTGCACTCTTCGTCTAAGGATAACGATCTTGGAAACCATACACTAACATTCCAACAACAATTCCGTTTTGCTTTTTGCCTGATACCTTATAGTACTAAGTTCCATTGTGAACTTCAATGGGGTAACAAGAGAAAATCGTTCTACGCTTACAAAGCAAAGTGGTGGTTTGGCAATCCTTGTGATGATCATGAGTGCTTTGGGATCGCAAGGACTGATGGTATTTAATAAAAAAATGTATGATTGGGAATAAAATAATTCATGATAATTATTCTTATAGTAAAAGTTGAAGTACTTCATATGTATCAAATATAATAAACTAAATGAGTTGCATTATATATCTATATATTGTGCAGTATTCTATATGATTTCTATCAAGAACTATTAAAGTCGCATCCTTTGAATGTCAAAGCAAATGTGAGTATGTGACGTGTTATCACTCAAGATATTGCATTATTCAAATAATAGTGGGCTATTGTTTACTTAAATCGCAATTCACATAAAGAGTCCAAATAATTAGTTGATAGGAACACATCAATTAAACTAATATATGAGACAAATGCCTTAGATGAGCACGTAAGACCAAATATATGCTGCAGATCAGTCAGTTTCAATGGATTTGATGAGCTATAATTCGGATAAGCCGAATAGGCTAAGTCCAAAGGAATTATGCGGATTATAGACCACGAGATAAATAAAGGCTCAATCGAATTAATTATATGATTATTAATTGTTATTAAATTAATTTGGGTAATTATACTCAAATTAGGCCCATTCAGTTTCTAAAGCCAGAAAGCCCACGAAGACCCGTTTATTTGCTTATAAATATCAGTTATCCTCATTGTTGCCGAATAGGCTAAGTCCAAGTGAATTATACGGATTATAGACCACGAGATAAATAATGGCTCAATCGAATTATTTATATGATTACTAATTGTTATTAAATTAATTTGGGTAATTATACTCAAATTAGACACATTCAGTTTCTAAAGCCTGAAAGCCCACAAAGACCCGTTTATTTGCTTATAAATATCAATGATCCTCATTGTTGAAAGATACTCAATTCATTTGGCAATTACTAGCTCTCAAGTTTTTGAATTTCTCTGTTTTAGAACTGGCTTGAGCATCTCTTCATCGGGTAAACCCTAGGCGCCTCTAATGTTTGTTTGTGATGAAGGCTCCAGCGACCAGTTAGCAATTCGCGTTCGTGGAAGTTTAATTACTTAGAGTGATACCACATCATTTTGGCGCCATCTGTTAGAACTATTGTCTAATCGCTGGGAACTATGACTAGGTCCAGAACAACAAATGCTAACATTCAAGAAGACCTTCCTACAAGAGAAAATCATGGTAACAAAGTTAATCAATATCAACCACATGTGCCACCCAGGTTGGCGGCTCCGTCTCGGCCATGTGATCCACCTCAACCAACCATTTTGCAACTTTTCTGGAGGCATTAATGAGGATGATTGAGAAAGCTTCGGCTAAAGCAACAACCAAAACATTCGGTCAATTTGCAGCTAACCAATGGGAAGAAGAATCACATCGCTCACCTCTTGGCAGTTGATCTTCCTCACTAGCAGTGCAGAGAACTAAAGGAGGGCATGGGACCTCACAACATACAATCAGCAACAAGAGCATAAAAGCAGTCATGTATCCCCTCCAGTAAGTTATATAAGGATAGGAGAAAATAGGGGAACGCGTACTACGCCAACTAGTCAACAATATGACCATGAGGGCAGTCATGCATCCCTGCCAGTAAGTCATATGAGAAGGAGAAGAGAAACAAATGAGAACGTGTGTTGTGCCAGCCATTTTCAAATCTTAAATACCTACCCATGTGGAAAATTGATTACGTTTGCCCATGGCACCTCCAAAGGCGCAATCGTTTCTTCACCCCTATCTTGGTCAAATCCTTTCCGATTGGAGTTAAGATAACCAACCTAGAAGAATATGACGGAACCAGAGATCCATAAGAACATTTACACATGTTTATGCTAAGGCAGACTTGTATGATTTGAGTGATGCAAAATATTGCACGATATTCAGAACCACATCATCAAAAAGAGCTGTGACTTGGTCTAATCATCTTCCAACATGGAGTATTATCAGTTTAGAGCAGTTGACACAAAGATTTCTACACCAATTTTCTAACAACCAAAATTACCCGAAGATAACGGCGAACTTATTTTCAATTGAGCAGAAAGAATAAGAACCACTTTGAGAGTATGTGCGATGGTTAGTTGAAGCAGTTCATGAAGCTCCTCATGTCAACCATGAGTTACTTGATTACATCATGCAACAAACCTACGCCATGGAAGGTTCAAGGAATCTATCGTCGGGAGGCCACCAGTTACGTTAGAAGAATTATTGGCTAGAGTTTAGAAGTGTATATGCATTGAAGAGACGTAAGGTTTGGGTCTCCCACTAAGAACAGACAGAAGAAAAAAGAGCGATTTGACTAGAAGAAAAAAGATGATAGGAAACATGTATCTCCAATGGATACTACGTTTCACTCCCCCCAGATGCTAGGTTGTTTGAAGTACTTGTGGTTGCTGAACGACAAGGTTTGCTTCAACCCCATAAACAAATGAGATTGAAAGAATGAGGTAGGACAAGTATTGTCGCTGCCATTAAGACAAAGCACATATTACTGAAGATTGCCATCACTTGAATAATGAAATCAAGAAATTGATCCGCAAAGGTTATCTAGTCGAATTTGCGAACAAGTCAAAAGATGATCGATGAAGTTATAAGCATCATGATCCTAATCATATTGATCCATCAAGGGATCATGGTTAATCAAGTAAGAAGAAAGGTTATAACGATGATAAGCTGGCTATTGTAGGAGTCATCTTGGTGATCTCTGGTGGTCCCCTAGGAAGGGATTCACGAAGCACAAGAAAGGCACTCCTACAAGCTACTAGGGGAGAAAATTCCATGAGTAGTGGACCAATGGAGCAAGTGTGTCATGTCCAAGGCTCATCGCAAGGGCTCATCTTCATCGACTTGGACCTAAACGGGCCGAGGGAGACACATAATGATGTCTTGGTCATATCTTCCACAATATCTAACTTTGTATGAAATAGATCTTGGTAGATAGTGGCAGCTCTGCTGACATCATTTTTCATAATGCGTTTATCGAATTAAGGATAGGACATCATTTTTCATAATGCATTTATCCAATTAGGGATAGATAATGCTCATCTCTCCCCAGTTAACACTCCCTTAGCGGGGTTGAATAGAAAAGTGGTAGAGGCCCTTGGAGAAGCCACTCTCCCCTTTCTTTGGGATTGTATAGTACCCGCGAAAGAGTAACTAAGATGGTGAAGTTATTGGTGGTTAAGTCTTCATCAACCTATAACATGATTTTTGGATGCCCGACACTAAACTTGTTTCAAGCCGTGGTTTCTACGTATCATATGAAGCTCAAATTTTTGACTCCCAAGGGAGTAAGTGGGGTCATTGGAGATCAGAGAATCGCTTGATAGTGTTATGTGAACACCTTACAAAGAGCAGAGAACCACTCAAGACATGACGCAAAGTCGAGAAAAAGAAAGGAGAAAATGGTTTGTTAAATTGATGAGGGGCTCGAGAAGAGTAATGCTCCCAGCTCAAGTAAGAGAAACTTGATTAATTAAAGCTAGAGGCTATTTAAAAGCTCAAAATTATAGAACTAGTCTCTGGTGACCCAACTAAGACCATCAAAATCAGGAATAGCCTCCAACCAGCTATGGAGGAAAGCTTAGTCACATTCCTTAGACATACTGTAGATGTGTTTGCATGGAGAACGGAAGATTTATGTCACATCCTTACTGAGTTAGCAATGTACTGGCTTAATGTTGACCCAACAATCTGGCTAATAAAACAAAGAAAGAGGGTATCGGTCCAAAACAAAACAAGCACATAAAAGAAGAAGTGGACAAGTTATCAGTGACAAAGTACATCCGACCAGTTCAATACCTAGAATGGTTGGCAAATGTTGTTCTAGTGCCGAAGCCCAATGGAAAGTGGTGCTTGTGTATAGACTTTATCGTTTTAACGAAGCATGCCCAAAAAGATCATTTTCCATTACCTCGAATAGATTTATTAGTATATTCTACTTTGGGGTGTGAGTTGTTAAGCTTTCTTGACGCCAATCAGGGGTATAATCAGATATGTTTGGCCCCAAAGATCAAGAGAAGACGAGTTTTGTTACTGACCAAGAAATGTGTTGCTATGAGGTGATGATGCTTTTGGGTTAACAAATCAGACTTGTAAATGGAATGGTTGAGCACCTAATAGGTCATAACATTGAATGTCATCACTCTTCAAAAGTGATCATGCTTAAGGATCATGTACTTTTAAGAATGCTATTTGCTCTTAAAAATTTATCTTATGAAGCTTAATGCCTTTGGGGTACTAATATTTGGGATATCTCATCAAATGAAAAATAGATGCAACTTTAACCATCCCCCCAATCATAATCAAGTAAGTTCAAGCGAAAGCTCACGGCCTTGAATATATTCATCTCAAGGTCCGGGAAATTGGTGAAATGGGATGTTGAATGCCAACATGCTTTTGAGGATCTCAAATGGTTTGGCTCCCTCCTTTGCACCAAGCTAGAGCCCTAGGCCATCTACAAAGGTAGTTAGCACAAGTGATATAGACGAGAGCATCAACCCATTTTTATATTAGTGTGGAAATGGAATGTCATCAGAGACAACAAATTGCTCATTTCCAATCGCCCTTGTGCAATGAAAGTGTTGCAACCATCCCCTCATGTCAAAATGGGATGTTGAGCTCGTCTTTTGGCTCGAGTTGCCCTGTGCCATCTACAAAGGCAAAGTGGATTTTTTTTGGTGGAAATGGTGTCTAGAGAAACAAATTGCTCACGTCCATCCTAGGCACTTCATGTCAACGGGTCGTCTACCACGACCGAAAGTGGAGCCGGAGTACTAATTGAGAATACGCAAGGTGACATGTTTGAATGTGCAGTGAGGTTTATATTTTCAACACCTAGTAACGAAGCAGAATATCAAAAACTTCTTGCGGGTACTAAGTTGGCATTCGCAGCAGGAGCTAAAAAATTAATCATCTACAGTGACTCTCAATTAGTGGTGAACCATGTTTTAGGTATCTACGATGTCAAAGAGGATAAAATGGCAAAACATTTGCTTTTAGTCAAGGAAATATTGAGCAAATTTGAAGTGAATGAAGTGAAACAGATTTCTCGAGTTGCAAACTCATTAAATGATAAACTCGTTAAACTAGCAATCTCTATGGCGATTATCAGTAGTATTAGGGCGCGTTCCTAACTTCCAGCAATTCCGAACTTCATGGTGAAGGGTTGCAAGCCTTTTGTGCGATCGATAATGAACTAGGTTAGAAGGATGATATTACCAAGTATTTGCATTCAAGAGAGCTCTAGATGACCCCTACAAGGCTCGAAAGCTTAGAGTGCGTGAGGGTTCTCTCAACCCTACATGAAATAACATGAAATATTTGTCCCTGAGAAATGTTGATTATGTTTTGAGAAAAATCCATGAAGGAATTTGAGAAAACCATCTGCGAGGCAAGACACTCGTTGGAAAAACACTAAGACAAGTGTTTTTTTGTCCAACTATGTTGCGAGATGCGATAGATCTAGTTCGCCGTTGTATAGCATGCCAAGAACATGCTAATGTTCCACATCTTACCAGTGCACTACTACAACCACTGGAAAGCCTATGCCCTTTTGCTCAGTGGGGGATAGATCTTGTAGGACCTTTTCCCCTACTGCTAGCTAGAGAAAGTATTTTATAGTCACGGTTTATTATTTTACCAATTGGTAGAAGCAAAAGCTTTAGCCAAAATTTCTAAAAATGAAGTCATAATATTTTTGAGAAAATCATAGTTTGTCGATTTGGTATCCCTCAAGCTATCATCTTTGACAATGGGACACCATTTCAAGGTGCGAAAGTCCAAGAATGGTGTCAATGACTTCCAATCAAACAATTCTTTACTACTGTAAGCAACCCTCAAGATAATGGTCAAACTGAAGTTACAAATTGGACTATTCTCCAACACCTCAAGACTCTCTTAAGAGCCGCTAAGGGACCATGGGTGGATAAGCTCCCAAACATATTGGGGGTGTATCACACCACGCTACGAGTCACAACTGGAGAATCTTCTTTCCGTCTCACATATGGCATAGAGGCAATTGCACCCGTTGAAATCGGTGAACCCTCTTTAAGAGTGACACACTACTCCCCCAACATAATGAAGAAGGGTTATAAGTGAACCTTTACTTTGTAGAAAAACTCAGAGAAAAGGCAGTCACTCGGGCAGAGATGTTCCACTCAAGGATGGCAATGGCATATAACACTAAGGTGTGCACTGGTGTTTTCCAAGTTGGAGATTTAGTAATGCGAAAAGTTGAAGTATGTCACCCAATCGGGAAGTTTTATCCAAAGTGGGAAGGATCATATAAGGTGATAGAAATTAAAAATGCTGGAGCATATCATCTCCAACTTTTAAATGGGAAAAATGTGTCGCGAGCTTGTAAAGTGGCAAATTGGAAGAAGTTTTATCAATAGAGTTAAAATCAAGTAGTTAACGCATTTCTTATCCATACATGGCCTTTTAATTAGGAGATGTTGTTTGCTTATTTTCGCCCATATCGGGCTCCTTAGATAGGTGATGCAGTTTGTTTCTGTTTGCTAGTCCAAGTGGCTATGAAAATCTAGAGGGGAGAGTAGATTTTCTAAATTTTCAGATTTATACCCATTTTTTCAAATAAAAGAAGAATTCAAGAAATTTCTAGAAATAATAAAAAGAATAGACACAAGGATGTATAGTATTTCAGATTACCAAGAGCTTAGTCCACTACCACTCGATATCTCCGAATGCATATTGAAATATAACACCTTTATTAATCGATACCACACGATTACAACTTGAAACGGAGAGCACCAAACTATTCTTACAATAATCACGATGAAGGGCACCAAACTCTTCTTCACCTAACTTAATCAGCCTAATGTGTTCTTACCACAAGACATTCAACAAGTATATCTTGTCTTGGATGATTCTTAAGATGTGAAAGTGAAGTGCTTAAGTGTGAAAATAAAAGCTTTTGAAGTTTGCTGAATGTTTCTTGTTGTGATGTAGAGTAATGTGTTGTATGTGATCCTTTATTCTTCATTTATTTATAGAAGAGCTCCAAGAAGTAGTTTTCAACACAAACTACTCCAACTTGATATTTGTCTGCAAAAGAAAGATCAAAACAACTCCAAGAAATGGTTAATAAATGAAAAGCCATAATTTCCTGAGAAGTGTTTCTGCAACGGATAGAATTTGCTGTCAAATGACTATAGCGACCAGTCACTATGTTTAAAAATTCGAATTATTAGGCCGTTGAATAAAGTTTTGACATAGGATGGTATAGAGGGCAACCGGTGACTCTAGAGCAACTACTTGCTATAGATAGTGATCATTCGCTCGAGAAATAGAGCAGAAAAGCCAAACATATACTTTTTATTCAGGCCCTAGTCGCTCTATAGAGCGACTGGTCACCCTCCATCAATGGTTTTCTATGTTCTGCTTTCTACTTTGCAACAATCAGGTACGGGTCTCCCTACTAGGGCGACCAGTTGACCTCTTTATAGAGAAGTTGTCCAATTTTTGTCAAAAAAAAAGTTTAAGAATTACTCCAACAACTTAGTAAAAACTACATGAAATGTATTGAAGTACTTGGACAATGTTTGGAAATATTATTTAGGTATAAAACTCATTTATATGAGATCATCAAATTTAAAATAAAAACATTGATCTAACAAACTCCCTTTTTTTGATGATTACAACCCAAAATAATTTTTAGAGAGCGAATTCAAAGGAAACAATATTTTCGGATCAAAACAATCTATCCATTTTAAGCAACACTTCTCAAGATAGAAATCATAAGGATAAGGAGAAAAAGTTTTCAAAACGAGTTTTAAAAGCTCCCCCTATCAACATGTTTAGCAATGAATATGTATAAAAGCTAACAACTTATAAGTGAGAAGCTTAGCTTTAGCAAAATAGATTAAAAGCTCCCCCTATCAAACTAACTCATTAGTTACAAAGCTCAATATATTACAAGAAAAATAAGGCAATATTCCACAATTTAAGAGCTTTAGCTTATTCAAATAAGCTTTATACGATGAGCTTTATTTATGAGCTTTTTCTAGCTCATTTGATCTTATCATATAGCTTATGATCTCATTGTATATTTATCTCCGTTTGTAAACATCAAAAAGACTAGTTAGCATAATTAAAACATCATATATAATCAAAGTGTGCATGAGAATAAAAATTAGCAATAATCATGAAAATATCATGTTGTGAGTTTAAAGAGTCACAATAACATGTTAGAACCATGAGATATGTATACTATAATTCCAATAAATTTAAGCAAGGAGAGCATACAAAAGAGAGAAATATCATTGAGGCAATTTATCAAACAATGGCATGTATAGATAGAGGACAAGGATATATATGCCATTTGTATATATATCGAATTAAGCCAAAACATTCAATTTCAATCCTAATTCTAGTGCAATAATCTAACAACGTAAACAACCCCCATCAAAAAAATCAGCATATACACAATTCCAACAATTCCAAAAATTATCCAAGGGTTCAACTCAAATGAGATGATAGAGGTAGAACCAAACTTATCAGTGTTTGAGAAAGAGGCATAAGATAGATAAGAGATGCATTTAGGAAGCTCAAAATAATAGCAAATGCAAGAAAGATGATCATTTAAGATGATATGTGTATGAATTGTGCGAAGGGTGTATATGGTGTGAAATAACACAAGAAGGAGGACAAACCGTTTTTAAAATAATTTTAACACTTAGGGCGACCGGTCGCTATAAGGGGGCTACCGGTGCCTGAGGATAGCGACTTGTCGTCCTCTGTAGCAACTTGTCTGTACTTCTGTGAAATCCCTCTATCCGAATTTTGAACTTTTGAAAATGTGATTTTTCACCCCAAAATTTTAAAATGCTCAAAATGCAAACATAGACCTTATTCAAAATGCATTATGCCTAAACAAGCTCGAATTGAGCTAAAAGACTCGGCGGTTAGCGGTTTTGTAAAAATATCCGTGAGTTGAACTTGAGATGGAACAAAGCCCATCTTAATTTTTCATTTAGAAACAAATCCCTTAAAAAGTAATGTCGAACCTCAATATGTTTAGTTCGATTATGATGGACTGGATTTTGAGAAATATTTATAGCGGAAGTATTGTCACAAAAAATATGAACATTTTCAAAAGAAAATTTGTTATCCACTAAGGTTTGTTTCGTCCAAAGTAATTGTGTACAATAAGAAACCGCAAAAATGTATTCGGCTTTTGGCCGTTGATAAAGATACACAATTTTGTTTCTTTGAAAACCATGAAACTAGGCAATCGCCTAAAAATTGACATGAGTTGGATGTACTTTTACGATCATCAATATTTCCAGCATAATCCGAGTCACTATATCCTCTTAAAGAGAAAAATTCATTCTTTGGATAAAACAAGCCATAAGAAATAGCGTCTTTCAAATATCGAAAAATTCTTTTAATACGACATGAAGAATATTGGGCATACTTGCGGTTAAGTAAATTAAACTACCAATTATACACCGATACTTGAATTCATTAACCGATTTACCTTTTTTTTTTTATCCTTGTCAAGCTTGATGCTTGTTGCCATTGGAGTTGCAACAGTTCTTTTTTCTTCAATCCCAAACTTATTTAGAAGTTCTTTAGTGTACTTGGATTGTGATATGTAAATATCTTCTTGGCATTGTATGATTCGTAGTCCAAGAAAGAAATTGAGTTCTCCCATCTTACTCATCTCAAATTAACTTTGCATTAACTTAAAAAATTTCTTGCACAAAGATTCATCAATAGCACCAAAAATGATATCATCAACAAAAATTCGAACTAAGAGGCTATCCTGACCTTTTTCAAAAACAAATAGAGTAGTATCAACTTTAACTCTTGTAAAATCATTTTCTAAGAGAAAAGAACTTAGTCTAACATACCATGCTCGGGGTGCTTGTTTTAAACCATATAAAACCTTTTTGATTTTAAAGACATCATTTTGTCTAGAAACGTTTTCAAACCTCGGAGGTTGTCTAACATAGACTTCTTCTTGAATAAAACCATTTAGAAAAATGGATTTAACATCCATTTGGTATGTTTGAAATTTTTGAAACAAGAATAGGCAAACGAGATACGAATAGCCTTTAAACGTGCTACGGGTGCAAAAGTTTCATCATAGTCAATACCTTCTTCTTGAAATAATTTTGAGCTACTAACCTTGCTTTATTTCGATTGATATTACCTTGATAGTCGATTTTATTCCGGAATACCCATTTTGTTCCAATGATAATGTAAGATGGAGGACAAAGCACAAGTTCTCAAACATCATTCCTTTCAAATTGATTGAACTCTTCTTGCATCTCAAGAAACCAATCTTCTTATTCAATGGCTTCCTTAGCATTCTTTAGCTCTTTTTGAGGTACTAAGTAAGAAACACGTGCGTCGCGCGTGATCCATATGAATTTATTAAAATTTAAATAACTTTATTGATGAACATTTTAATGTGCTTTACAAATAAATTATGTACAAATTAAATACATGGATTATTAAAATTAGAATACTTCAAAGTATTCTAATATATATTTTGTTTTTTGTAAGTACAAAATCTACATGAATGATTATGTAAATCTTCTGAAAAACTCAATACAACAAAAAAACTAAAATTATTATAACAACAAAATAAGTTTTTATATTAGCTTATGATCATGGTAATCAATCTTTTGTCATAGTTTAACGGCTATGAAAGTAGTTTTCTTAATTAATTTCAGAACTTTTTAAAATTAGATGCATTATGCACGATTATTCGATAATTCATGAGCTAAAAATTAATATATCACAAGTTATTACATTAATTAAAAATTTAATGTGTTGGAAAGAATGGAATGGAGTGTACAAATCTAAAAAAATACTTGAATACTCAGGTTCGTATCAACATCTTACAAAGAGTGGACGATATCACTTTAACTACAAATTCATATACAAAATTTAAAATTTATTAAATTATTTCTTTACCAAAATCAAGAATAACTTAATGACTTTCTTTGTAATTCTTATTTCTCAAAAAACATATAAAATAAAAGCTAATATTATCCTGGTATGATCGTGTGCTTACTTCTTTCATTATCTCTAACTTCTTCGATTAAAGAAACGTAACTCAAAATAGATATTAAAGTATAAAATATGTGCCAAAAAGAATAACACTTTTCATAAAGAATCCTAATTCTAATGCCAAAGTGAATATTTTTATGATAACACTTAAACTTAAAGTTATAGCAATCCATTTATTTTAAGTGTCGTATTTAAAATAATAAACCTTAACCCAATACAGATGGAAATTAATCCATTATTGCTATTAAGAGTTATGTCTGTAAATGAAAAAAGTGATAACTTAAAATTTAAATTTTGAAACTCTATCCAATTGATACAAAATATATTAACTTCATAAATAATTAAACCAAAAATAGTTAAAAACAAAATTATCAATTTCCACGTCAAGTCAAACTTTAACAATTAAATATAATACTTATTAAGTTTTATATTTGAAAATTACTTTACAAAAATTTATGTCTTTTAAAAGAAGCACTTTATAACTCAAGTAGTTTTAGAAATATGTATTATATTATTATAGATGATACTTGTAGTTGAATTTGACTCTTTCTGTTTATTATAAAATATATAGTTTTAAATTTTCTAAATATATAGTTATAAAAATTATAATTATTCCTAATATGCTAAAATTAATTTATATTTATTTTATATTTGTAATTTATAGTTACCCATGCCTTTTCAGAAAAATATAATGCATTTATGGAAGAAAACGAGAATATATAGTACTTTAAATTTTATTTAAAAAAAATTAGAACTTTTTGATCAAATAAGAAAATGTACTTGCTAAAAATTTATATTTCAAGTTGAAAATAATCCCTCAACTATCCTCTTGCACCTCCTTAGGCCCATATAATTCATAGTACTTGGCATTAAACGTGGTCGTTTCGCTCCAGTTTACTATAATATATGGTTTAACACAGTTAATTTAATACATAAATAATCTATGAATATTTTATTGGTACATAATTAATATGTAATTTAATAAATACCAAAGTTTGACACATGTATCAAACCCTTTCATATTAAAAATTTCCTTCATTTATTTATTTTATTAAAACTTCATATATATATTTTTTAGACACATTTTATTCTAACTTTTGTCACGTATTTCTTATATAATTTAATTTGTAATAGTTTAAGATATTTTATACTTGGATTTTGTAATAATTATTGTGTTTGTGCTTGAATCTTTATTACTTTTTCCAAGTGTACTTTTTAAGTAAATCAATTTGTTTTATCGAAAATGCCATATTATATATATTATATATATATATATATATGTTAATGAATGTTTTTTTGAATTTCTTCAACAATTTCTAGCTATGATACGTATATTATTTTTAGCTCTTTACTTTTAATCTTTGAACATTTTATATGTTTTATTTGGATAAACACAAAACTATCTATATTAATAACTTATGTATTAAATATATTAACAATATCCCACAATATAGGTAGTAAATAAATGTTTTTAGTGGAATAGAAGTGACTGAAATTATAATAAAATTTGAAGAAAGAAATAATTTTGACAGTGACAATGGAAAAATATATGTTTGTCTAATCAAAGGTTTCTAGAAACCATCTAATCAATTCAACCTTTTAATATAAGTATAGATAAATATACGAAAAACAAAGTATAAATATAGTATATATATTTAGATATTGATAAAGAAAATTATTTAAATATATTTATTTGTTTCGTGAATTTATCATAAGTATCGTATTGATTTTTAATTTTTATAATCTTTTAGGATGGTAATTTTTAACTCGCAATCAAGTGTCACTAAGAAACTCAATTAATATGTATTGAATAACTTCTAATTTGGTTAATAGGAAATATATGTTATTTTAACTCTATGACACTTAATTTTTCTTTTAATTACTAATTTATATCATTTTTTTTTGTCATTAATCCATACATTTCTATTGATAATATAAATTGAAATCATATATATCTTAATAAAGGACAATAACTTTAAAACCAAAGTTTGTGATGTGAGATATAAATATTATTTTGTAAAAGTCATATTGTTATCCATATTTAGAGCCTTTGTTTGGTCATAAAGAAAATGCTCTATGATTTTACTTCTTGTTCTTTGTTAATTTCTTTTGTATTTTGTCCATTAATATTTTAAGCGATGAAAAACAAAAAACACAAAAAACAACTAAAATGAAAAAAGAGATTACTCTTTCTTATACATTCACATTAAATACTAAAAGTTTATTTCTTTAGGTTAGAAAATATTGTTATCATCTAGGTTTAGCTTACTTTTTTTTTAGCAGGAGATTTTTATATTATTTTTTAATATACTTGATCTATAAGAAAATTTATTTCGCTGCAAAAAATTTGTTCGGTCTTCATCTTTTTCTTTGTCAATTGTTTTTGTACTTTCCTCCTATTCTTCAGGCAATAAAAAAATAAAAGAATGCACATGAATACATTTCAACTAAAACAAAGATATCTCTTATTTTATATGCCCTTTCTTATACCTACATATTAAAAAAATATAATTTAATATCTTGATTAGTTTAGATATATATCCATCATCAAGGTTTAGTTTATTTCTTGATTTTTTTATTTGAGCGTGAGATTGTTATATTAATTTAAATATGTTTTTTTTAATTTATTATGATAATGATGGAATGTCTTATTAAAAACATCCTCAAAATGATTAAATATATATTTGAGTCTAAATTAAGATATAAAATATTAAAAGGGTACATCCATTAAAATTTTAGAGATAGATTTGATAGTTCAAGAGTATTTGCATTGTAACCATAAACCAAATTCGTGGATCATGTATTTTGCCTCTTTTTTATTTAATCAAAACTTCTATGATTAGAATGTTTATTTTTTCTCTTTTTATTTCAATTGTAAATTCATATTTTATTTTCCTCTAAAGTTATTATAAATATATTTTAATTGTTTAAAAACTAAAAAAATTATAAATATACAACTTTGCATAATATTCAACTTTAAATTATTAAAATTCTATTATACGAAGTCTTCTATATATGCTTATAACATATTATTGGAAAGCTTTCGGAATGTAGTTTAATATGAAACTGATATTATTTAAATATTCAAGACACATTAAAAATTACAATTGAAGAAACATAAGAAAATTTTGGGATATAAAAGGTCACTTATCATGTAACTAAACAAAACTAAATAAATACCAAATTACTTCATTAACCCTAAAATTAACTATGTTAAAGTGATACTTTTGTCCAATTAAAAGTTTCAAGAAACCTTTCAACCTATTCACACTTTTATAGGAGTATAGGTAAGAGCTTATTCGGCAAATTTTCTTCTTGTCATTACCTTGTCAAGTGGTTCCCCGATTATAAGATTTTGTGGATGATTTTCTTTGAATTTTAGACATACGAGAAGATTTGTTGTATCACCCTTATCCTTTTGTTGAATATTTAAATAGAAGGTCGATCATTTTGAGTGTAGATTGGAACAATTGGTTCAACTTTGTCTTCTTGATCACTGTCATCATTAGGAATTCTTTTAACACTGGAAGCTTAATTGAATTTGACATGAATAGATTCTTTAACCACCAAGTTTGTCTTGTTACATACCCAGTATGCCTTGCTCTTAGTCGAGTACCTTGTAAATATTCCTTCATCGGCTTTAAGATCACGTTTGTCCAATTGATCCTTTGTGTTCAAGATAAAACAATTGCAACCAAATATTTTGAAATAACTGATATTTGGTGTTCTTTCTTTCTAAAGCTCATATGGAGTTTTGTTCAAATTTGGACGAAGATATACTCGATTTATAACATAACAAGTGGTGTTAATGGCTTCGGCCCAAAAATACTTTGGAAGTGAAAATTCATTGAGTATAGACCGACACATTTCTTGTAAAGTTCGAATTTTCCTTTCGGCTACACAATTTTGTTAAGGAGTTCTCGGAGCCGAAAAATTATGTGCATATCCCTTAGTTTCACATAAGATTCTACATTCACCATCAAATTCTCCTCGATCACTCCTTTAGATTTAATAATATCTTCTTTTTCATTATCTATAAGTCAACACAACTTAGCAAACTCATTAGCGGCATCACTTTTATTTGCATGAAAAATAGCCCAAGTATATATAGATAAATCATCACTATACCGAAAGTGTAATATTTCCCACTTAGACTAGCTGTACCAATATCTCCGTACAAATCTAGATGAAGAAGATGTAGAGGTTTGGTTGTGGAAATTTCCTTTTTGGGTAGTCCTTTGACAAATTGATTTTCAAAATTCAATTTGGGTAGTCCTTTGACATGTTGATTTTTAAAAATGATTTGTAAATATTTGTATCCAACATGTCCAAGTCGCCTATTTCATAAACTAGTTAAATCATTGTTAGCGACAAGAGAAGAAACATTTTGATGAATCAAATCACTTGTACAAATATTGTGAAGATTGCATTTTTTACTGGCTTCACAAATAGTTTTACCATTTTTGAGAATAAGGCATTTTTCTTTATTGAAAAGAACATCATAATTTAAATCACAAAGTTGACTTATACTTATAAAATTAAACTTTAACCCATCTACTAATAAAACATCATGAAGAGAAAGAAGAATTACCAATGTCTCCATTGCTAAGGGTTTTGCCTTTACAATTCCCGAACATAACCATTCCTTCTTCTTGAAGCTTGATGTTGGTAAAAACTTGTTCTTTAACCGGTCATAAGGCGCGAGCAACTGCTATCCACGAGCCATTTGGATTCTTCCATGATACTATTACTATTACTATTTCTAATTTTACATGTGCTAGGAATATGTCCATATTTACCACCATAAAAACAAGTAATAGTTTTAGAACTACCAGCACGTATGAAAGTTGGAACTTGGTTCTTTTTCTAGAAATTAGTTTGAAAAGGTTTGTCACCAAGTCCTAGTTTTGATTGCTTACTTCTTTGTGCACAAAAACTTTTGTAACCTTATCTATACTCAAGTTAAACATTGCACATCCTTTTCCAAATTTTCTATCTCTTTTGTGAGCAATTTGTTTTCAGAATCAAGACTCTTACAAGAGTAATAGTATGAGCATGGGCAAGAGGTTCATAAGAAGAAAATAACTTGTCTTTTTCTAATTTTAAAAACTTAAAACCATTTTTCAAACTCTTATATTTGCAAATCATGTCTCTAAACTCATTTTGCAAATCATCATAATCACTTGAAGTTCATGAAATAAAGAGGAAGAAGAAGAGCGAGAGCGTACCTCATTGTTTTCATCATCTATACACATGTGATCGTGTTCGATTTTCTCTTCATCATCGGGTTTTGCAAGAAGTTTATCCCACGTTTTGACATCCCACATTTAGAGCCTTCTCTTTTGCAAAGAACGTTTACTTTTTTTGTTCTTCCTCCACCATCTTAGGGCAACAGGCTATAAAGTGCCCAGGTTTTCCTCAATTAAAGCACGAAATGTGTGTCGCCTTTCTTGTCTCATTTTTATTGACAAATTTGGCAAATGTTTGTACATGGTAGGCCGTTTTCTCATCATCCTCATCACTAGCATAATAAGAATTATTAGAACTTGAGCTAAAACTTATAGGTGTAGATTGCATACCTTATTGAGAGGTGGATAGTTTGGAATTCTTTCTTTCTTTGAGATAAACTTCATAAATGAGAAGATTTCCAATAAGCTCATCAAACTTGAAAGTTTCAAGATTTTGAGCTTCCATGATAGCCATCAGCTTTTCGGACCAAGAACTGGAAAGAGTATTTAATACTTTGGTTACCTGTCTTCTTCGGAGATGACTCTTCCGAGGGCCAATAGAGGATTGACAAAGTTGTCGAGCATTTCAACTATTTTTCACTTTAACCTTCGAACATTACGAAGTTTTCGAAGTTTTTAACAAGCATTATTTTTCTAACTTCTTTAACCTTCTTAGTTCCTTCATAGATCGTTTCGAGTTTTTCCCATATACTTCATGTGTGGACCTTATTCCTCTAATCCGATTATACTCAGTGGCAAACAATGCAAAATGGACCTTATTCCTCTAATCCAATTATACTCAGTGTCGGTAAGTGAACAATACAAAATATTCAAAGCCTTATCGTTTAGAGAGAAGTACTACTTGTCATTTTCATCAAACTCTTTGAAACTTTTGGGAGCTTAGGTTCTATCTTCCAATTTCATGGTTGGTTGATCTACTCATTCAATTACCAAATTCCAAATATCGAACCCACAACCTTGTAGAAAGCATTCCATTATATCTTTCCAAAAGGCGTAGTTGTTGGTGTCGAACAGTGGCGGCTTGTTGGTTGAGGCACTGATATAAAGATAGCTTTCATTCGTAGTCATGGATCTTTCCTCTTTACTCACAAAGATTAATGAGTTTCCCAAAGAGCTTGGCTCTGATACAACTTGTTAGTCCAAGTGGCTACGAAAATCTTAAGATCCCGATTTTCAGATTTATGCCCTATTTCTCGAATAAATGAAAAACTCAAGAAATTCCTAAAAGAATAAGAAGAATACACACGAGGATGTATAGTGATTCATCTCACCAAGAGCTTAGTCCACTACCACTCGTTATCTCCGAATGAATTTTGAAACACAACACCTTTATTAATCGATACCGCATGATTACAACTTGGAACGAAGAGTACCAAACTCTTCTTACAATAATCATCTTGAAAAAGTACCAAACTCTTCTTTACATAACTTAATCAACCAAATGTGTTCTCATCACAAGAACACTCAACAAGTATATCTTGTCTTGGATGATTCTTACAATCTAGAGTACACCTCAAGTGAATTAATACAACTTTGAAAGTGTATGTGTAACCAAGAAAGAAATCCTAATAAACAAGATGTGAAAGTGAAGTGGTTAGGCTATTACAATAAGAGTATGAAAATAAAAGCTTTTGAAGTTTGCTGAATTTTTCCTGTTGTGATGTAGAGTAATGTGTTGTGTATATGTGATCCTTCAATGCTTTATCTATTTATAGAAGAGCTCCAAGAAGGAGTCTTCAATATAGGCTTCTCCAACTTGAATTTTGTCTGCAAAAGAAAGTTCAAAACAACTCCAAGAAATGGTTAATAAATGAAAAACCATAATTTCTTGGGAAGTATTTCTGCAACGGAAAAAATTTGTCCAATGACTATAGCGACTGGTCGCTATCTTGAAAAATTCAAAATATTAGACCATTGAATAAATTTTTGACACTGAATGGCACAGAGGGCAACAGGCCATTGTCTATGGTGACCGGTTGCTATTTAGGGTGATCGATTGCTATATATAGTGATCGTTCACTTAGAAAAAAAACATTTTCTTCAGGCACTAGTCGCCCTACCGATCGCCCTCCATCAGTGTTTTTCTTTGTTCTATTTTTTGCTTTGAAACAATTAGATATATATGTCCCTACTATGGAGATCGATCGATTTCTTCACAGAGAAGTTATCTGATTTTTATCAAAAATAAAGTTCAAGAAGTACTTCAACAACTTAGTAAGAACAACATGAAATGTATTGAAGTATATGGATAACATTTGGAAACATTGTTTAGGTATAAAACTCATTTATATGGAATCATAAAAATCAAAATAAAAAAATTGATAATGACACCATTCTCTACGTTCGATTGTTGATATTCAAAATTGCAATAAAAGTTGATTTTCTACATTATTTGCACATATCATTACTCCATGCAATTATTGTCGCTGACCCCGGAAGAGACTAAATCCCTGGAGGTTAGTGGCAGGTCATTTGCCAAGCTCGACCCTAGTGTTCAAAGTCACTTACCTTGAGGTCAAAGGCAAAACATGTCCCAAGATACTGCCATCCGTTGAGGTTAGCCTATGTCTAACCCCGGATGAACCATACTAGTCCTTTTGAGAAAACTTTCTTGAAAGCTTGATCACTTTTTAACGAAATAAAGATGCTATGTAAATAATGAAAATGAAATAATATAACGAAATAATGAGTCTCCTACCTAGCTACGGTCACGACGTTCTCTTCATCATCCTCAACAAATGCCTTGCCCGCATCTGAAGCAAGAAAGTCTTCACCCGATGATTGCTCAATCTTAGACATTTTATGAAGTGCCTTGTACTCGAAAGACGTGTGTCTGCTCTCTTCGGAATATTTTGCCTTTACATCACTCAACTTATCAACCTCGTCTTGTAACTTCTTCGCCTCATTTGTCCAAGGTAAAATCTCATCAGCGCTCCTCTTTTCTGAGTCTTCTAGCACATTAATTGCCTTCTGGCAATCCTCCCCATGATTAATCAAAATCAAAGCCAAAATAACACTCTGCAAATGATAAGATGAGAAATAAAATAAAGTCAAAGGTACAAAATAATAATATGTGCAAAAGAGAATAACTCAAAATAAATCTACTCGCACCAATTCTCCAAGTAGTGATTTCACAATGATTTGATCGGTAGCGCCTCAAAACGATTAACATCATACTCGTTAACAGGTGCACAAACCTCTTCGGACCTAGTGCAAGGTTTTGAACATCCAATAGAGACTTCACCACCTCTTCCTGTTTCACACCAGTTTGCAAAAAAATAAAAATAAAAACAATTCCATTTGCCAAACACTGTGGATGAGAAGCAAAAGATAAGTCGCAAGGATTCTTAGCTACTTCCTCAGTAGTAATCCCAACATTCTTAGCTCGAAGTTTAAGAGCTCCATTGCGAGCCGATGATCTCTATGTTCATTGCCTCGACGAGGGAGAGACAAAGCCCTACCACCATTATGACAGGGATAAGATGAAGGCTTGCTACCACTTCGATGATTCGCCTCATGAACACCACATCGAGTATCCCGCCGGCCTACACGAATATTACCCTTCCCAATGTTTTTCCGATTAGAGTCATGAAGGCCCGAGAATCTTGAAATTTTCGAGCTCCGATAGTGGCAAGACTCAACTTTTTTTGCTGCTCCAAAAAACAAACAAGATAAAGATAAAAATTAGTGAAGATTAAGCAAAAAACACCTGAGTAAAGCAGTTAAATATGCAAAAGGAAAAGAAAAAATAACTCTTTCAAGTTGTTGGAACAATTGTGGACAGGTTAAGGGAAGAAAACGTCCATATTTGGAGTGTTTTAGTTCTGCAATTGTTTTGTTTATATCAGCAAAAACATAGAGTAAAAAATGAAGAGTGAAGCTGAAAATTGGATAGCTTGATTTCTTGATTCAAAAAACTTCTGATTGTCTTGCCTTGTACATTTATATTTATCAAGACTCAAAACTTCATAACTGCACTAGCATGCTTACACAAAACTCAAATTCTTGGAACTCTAAAGCATGCCACAAAAGTAATAATGACAGCTAAACAAACTTAATTTCTAATTCAAAAGACAAAACATAGTTGTAGCACATGAATTGCAACATTTCTCCCCCCCTTAATGTGTTGTTGCACAACTCCAAGAAGCTCTCTCATCTTCAAAACTTTGTTCTTTGGAAGTGGCTTGGAAAGGATATACGCTACTTGATCTTCGGACTTGCAAAATGTAAGGTGAACTTCACCACATTCAATTGCCTCATGGATGAAATGATACTTGATAGATATGTGCCTTGTTCGGCTATGCAAAACTGGATTTTTACTCATTGTAATCGCCGATTTATTGTCACAAAATGCTCTCGATGGCAAAGACTTTGCTTTATTCCAATATCTTCAAGAATTTTCCCGATCCAAATTACTTGAGGCGTGGCGGTCTGTTCAAACATATCCAGCTTCTACGTAAGATTGTGCCACACTATCTTGCTTCTTTGATGCCCAAAAAACACACTCGAACCAAGGAAAAAGTATATCCCGAGTACTCTTCACTTCATCCAAAGAACCGCCCAATCACTATCACAATAGCCTTCTAATTTCACTTGACCACCTATCCAATATTTGATTCTAAAATTTGTTGTTCCTTTTGATGTACCTCAACACTCTTTTTGCAGTACCAAAATGAACTTGACTTGGACTACTCATAAATCTTGATAACAAACTTGAAGCAAACATAATATCCGGTCTTGTAGAAGTAAGATACAACAAGTTACCAATCAAGCTTCTATACAAAGTTGCATCAACCTTTTTCTCCCCATCATCTTTCTTCAATTTTTCACTTACCACCAATGGAATAGAAGTTGGGATACAATCACTCATGCCAAATCTTTTCAAAATATTTTCAGCATTTATTTTTTGACAAATGAACACACCATCATTTCCTTGATAAATATCCATGCCCAAAAAATATGAATCGGTCCCATATCACTCATTTCATATTTTTTTCATCATGTCATTCTTGAACTCATTTATCATGCTCTTATCATCACCACAAAATAACAAATCATCAACATATAAAGCAACAATGATACTAGACTTACCTTAAGTTTTCACATACAAGGTTGATTCACTTTTGCTCCTTTTAAAACCATGATCTGTGAAGTATGAATCAATTTGACTATACCAAGCTCTTGAAGCTTGCCTAAGTCCATACAAAGCTTTCTTCAAATGGTAGACTTTATCTTCTCCTTCGATCACAAAGCTTTGGGGTTGCTCCACATATATTTCCTCCTTCAATTCTCCATTCAAGAAGGCTGATTTTACATCAAGTTGATATAAGAACCATCCTTGTTGAGCTGCAAAAGAAATGAGCATCCGAATTGTGTCCAAACGTGAAACCGGTGCAATTAAAAATCAACATCGGGCTATTGTGTTTACCCTTTTGCCACAATTCTTGCATTGTTTCTTTGGAAAGAACCATCCTCATTCACTTCAACTTTATAGATCCACTTAAATCCAACAACGTTTTTGTTGATTGGCCTCTCAACTAGTTCCCAAGTCTTGTTTTTCTCAATTACATCAATTTCGTATTGCATTGCTTTTCTCCAAGCTTCTTCCTTGATTGCATCATCAAAATTTTCTAGTTCAGTCATACAAAAATTGCATCTCACATAAACATCACTTAAGCTTCTCGATTTTGCAGGAGTAGAACTTGACAAGGATGAACTTGATCAAAGTAGAAGAAATATCTCTAGAGAAATCTGTCTTGATTATCTGCTATATTTTCTTGATGCTCAACTGCTGAAAATTGTTTCTTTTCATCAAAGAATGATGCACCCATCTCAATTTCACTTGTCTCCCAATTCCGACTTGCATTCTCATCAAATATGACATCCCGACTACTCATAATGCTTCTAATCTTCAAATTGTAGAGTCTATAACCTTTGGACAAGCTGCTATAAACTCTTTTCTTTTGGTATTTGAGCAGAGCAAACTGATCCAAATCCTCAAATGCTTTACCAATGGTTTTCTACCACTCCATGCTTCAAGAGGTGTTTTATCCATCATGGCTTTTGTTGGACATATGTTCAACAAATAGACAGCCGTATAAACCGCTTCGGCCCAAAATGTTTTGGGCAAACCTTTGGTATGCAACATTGATTTTTCCATCTCCATCACCGTTTGATTTTTCTTCTTCGATTCTCCATTTTATTGTGGAGTATATACAACCATGAGTTGCCTCTTAATGCCTTCTTCTTCACGAAATTTGTTGAAATCATTGGAATTGTACTCTTTTCCATTGTCACTCCGAAGAACTTTTATAAAATGCCCACTTGGTTCTCTACAAGACTTTTGAATTTTCTAAAAATGCCAAACACCTCGGACTTTTGCTTCATGAAATAAACCCATGTCATGCGAGTGAAATCATTAATGAAGAGAATAAAGTACTTGTTGTTTCCATGAGAAGATGTAGACATAGGTCCACACACATCTGTATGCACAAGCTCAAGAGGTTGTCTAGCCCTCCAAGCATCTCCTTTGGGAAAAGACTTTCTATGGTGCTTTCCAAGTTCACATCCTTCACAAACATGCTGCATTGTTTCAATTTTTGGGAGTCCATAAACCAATTTGTTGTTTTGGAGTAGCTTGAGACTTTGGAAATTCAAATGAACAAGTCTCCAATGCCATACCCATGAATCTTCCACCACTTGAGCTTTCATTGCTACATTTTCAGCATACTTGAAAGTAAGTGGGAAGCTTCTATTGTTTCCATTTCTATTCTTGCCAAAATCTGCATTTGCTCATTTTTTTCAAGAATAATGCTCGTATTTCCTTCAAAATGGACATCTTATCCGTGCTCCTCGAGTTTCCCAACACTCAATAAATTTTGCTCCAAATTTGGAACAAGTAGCACATTATGAATATATTTGGTTTCTTTCTTTGTCTCAACACTAATGGTTCCTCTTGCTTGGGCTTTAATAAGATCACCATTTCCCATCATTACTTGAGAGTTTATGGAAGTATCAATGTTCAAAAAAAATTGATTTGTTACTAGTCATGTGGTTACTACACCCTTTATAAATATACCACACATCATTCTTCTTCTCAATAATCCCTTAGCATGCATAAAACATACTTTCTCCAGCTTGTTTCTCCTCCAAATAGTTAATTGGATGCTGATTTTGTGGTGTATTATTCCCATAAGAGTCCTTTTGAAGTTGACCAATTCGATTGCATTTGTGACATTTAGGCTTCTCCTTAAACCAACAATCTTTGTATTCCTGGCGACTTCTTCCATAGTGTGTGCACTTCTTTCCATCATCATTCTTGTTTTGGTTTCTTTCATGTAAGCCTCTACTTCTTCCACGAAAATTACTTAATCTTCCTCTTCTACGACTAAATCTCCCACTTCTAGATGGTGGCCCTCGATTTTGCACTCCACTTTACGATTCTCCTTGATTTTTAGTGTATACATGAACTTTTGATTGAAATGCACTCTCGATTGATTTCTCTGATTGTCTAATCAGCTTCTCTTCATAAGATTTTAATGATCCCATCAACTCAAGAATGCTCATTTGAGAAATAACTTTTGTTTGTTCAATAACAACCACAATAGGATTAAATCATTCCAGAAGACAAATTAAGATTTTTTCTACTATTCTTTAATTTGTAAGTTCTTCACCATATGTTTTCATTTGATTTGTAAGCTCAATGAATCAGGAATGGAAGTCATTCAAGCTCCATTTCTCCTTCATTTTCATATTCTCTAACTCTCTTTTTAGAGTTTGAAGTTTAATGGCTCTTACCTTTTCATCTCTCCTTAAAATTCTCTTTGTAGAATGTCCCATGCACCTTTGGAAGTTTAAGCTCCAATAATTCTTAGAAAGATTGAATCTATCATACCTTGTTGAATTTTTGATAAAGCCGCTGCATCTCTTTGTCTTGTCTTCTTCAACTCCCTCAATTTATTCATGCTAAGATTTTCATTTTCATCATCTTCGAATCCATCGTCTACAAGTTCCCATAAGTCTAAAGAGGCCAATAATGTCTTCATTTTCTTGCACCAAAACTCATAGTTCTCTCCCCAAAAAATTGGAAGAGTAACTTGTAAATTGCTTATGTTTGCCATTGAATATTCCTGCTGCGATTTGCTTCTAACAACAGTTTTTTTTTATATATTTTTTTTATTTATCTTTTTTAAAATACCTGGCATATATAACCAGGCTCCGGTACCAATTTATTGGAACAATCGAGGTCAGGTTAAGGGAAGAAAACGTCTGTTTTTGGACTGTTTTAGTTCTGCAATTTTTTTGTTTATATCATCAAAAACAGAGAGTAAAAAATAGAGTGAAGCTGAAAATTGGAGAGCTTGATTTCTTGATTCAAAAAACTCCTGATTGCATGTCTTGTCTTGTACATTTATATTTCTCAAGACTCGAGACTTCATAACTACACTAGCATGCTTACATAAAACAAAAATCTTGGAACACTAAAACATGCCACAAAGTAATAATGACAGCGAAACAGACTTAATTTCCAATTCAAATGACAAAACTTAGTTGTAGCACATTAATTGCAACACAAGTACCGGAAGGAACTAAATACCATGGATCAAGTAAGTATTGTCTGGTGCGTTGATGTTGGATTTTATAATGGGCTTCGATACCACATACTTTTGTTGGTATACTACTCCACTCTGTGGGGACCCCCCAAACCCCCATCTCTCACATAGAAAAAACGCTCCTTCCAGGGACCTCGAGAAGAAGGGCATCCAACTAAGAATTTATATCCACTACGGGAATATAAATAAAAATACAAATCTTTCTTCGAATTGTAAAAAAAGCGTGAAAGTTGTCTAAAGTGACAAGAATATCAAATCCCACTAGTTGGTCACAAAACCCAAGAAAATAAATAAAGTGTAGGAGTGAGTTGACTAATACTGATGCCAAAACATCGAACTATCTCGATCAAGAACATGGGAGGTGGAACAGTGAAACCTTTTTATAAAGTAATCAAGGTACACAGTAAAATGATTAGATGGGGTGCTCATAATCCTATATCCGGATGAGGGAAGAACAAATTCGTAACACAAAGGTAGCTTAAGTTTTTTTCTAAGATGTTTGAGATCTTTAGGTCGCAAAATAGAGTCACACGTCACGCCTCAACTTTCGTGACTTGTCTTGGCAAACTACTCGGAGAGATTTATCCAGATACACTCCCTGATTCACTTTCTCTCTCATCCAAAGAATTTTCATCAGATATAAACTTGGGCAACTCATTAGTGTATAATTTATTATTATCATTTGATGTGTCAGACCCATTAGAATCACTCGTCTAGCTCGATCTAACATCCTAAGAGTGGCTATGGCACTTGGGTAAATTCTCACAATGGCTTCAATAGTCTTTGGTAACTCACACATAAATTAAATTGATGCGACATTATTTTATTGATTTGATGGGATTATAATGCATGGTATTTGCGGAGAAGAAACCACAGTTAGAGGCACTATATTCTGGCTAAAAGGAGACTTAAGTGGGTCAATAGTAAAATAATTCATCTGACTCGAATAATGATGCCTATGGACATTATGATGAATTTTGGTCTTAGAGAATATGTAATGTCGAGTTAGCGATGACCGAACCTAGAGGTCGTGCACGAATAGAGCAAAGGTCGATGTGGGGCAGCCTCGATGTGGAGACCGTGAATGATAGATAGTGTCTGAGTTGCACGCGGACAAAGGAGAAACGCAGGTCGAATATTGTTTTTCGATTTTTCGATTTTATGCTCTCTTTTTCGAACAATATGTTAACAAACAGAAATGTGCGGAAAAAGAAATCAACACTCAATAGTGCGTCAACTCACTTAGAACCTATATCCACTACAACTCGGTATGTCCGAGTTGATGTTGAAAAGAAAATTTTATTAATCGATACCAAACGATTACAACTTCACCTTGAAGAGCACCAAACTCTTTTACAACAACCTTAAAGAACACCAAACTCATCCAACTCGAAGAGCACCAAATATTTCTACACCGCGAAGAGCACCAAACTCTTCAACCTCTCGAAGAGCACCAAACTCTTCAACCCCTCGAAGAGCACCAAACTCTTCAACACGAAAAACACCAAGTTTTTCAATAAACTACCTCTAATCAACCAAACGTGTTCTTGTCAAAAGAACACTAACAATGATTTCTTGTTTTGGATGATGTTACAAATACAATCAAGATTACACTTTAAATGAGATATTGCAACTCAAAAGTGCAATGTAATCAAGAAGGAAAGCATATCAATCAATATATGAAAGTGTAATGCTTAAGCTATTACAATAAGAATGTTGAAATGAAGAATAATAGATTTGCTGAGTTTCCTTGTTATGTATAGAATGGTGTGTTATGTTTGATCCTCCAATGCTTCATATATTTATAGAAGAGCTCCAAGATGTAATCTTCAACATAAACTCCTCCTAACTTAAATTTGTCTGCAAATAAGGATCATAACATCTCCAAAAATGGTTAATAAATGTAAAGCCTTAAATTGCTGAGAAATATTTTTGCAACGGATAGAATTTGCTGTCAAAAGACGATAGCGACCTGTCACTATGTTGAAAATTCAAATTATTAAACCGTTGAATAAGTTTTGACACAGTACGGCATCAAGGGCAATTCATTAACTTACCGTCTATAACAAAATAAAAAATTATGAAACCAGATGCAAAACAAAGAGAACAAACTCATCTTTTCACCAATGCATTTGTGCTCGAATCATCAAGAAAATCAGCAAAAAAAAAAAGACGATCGAACATACTACAATCAATGAATTCAGCATCAAGATTTTCACTGAATACCTCCATGATAACACCTGCATCTGAACCTTGTTTAGGAGACACAACAGTATTACTATGCAATTATTTACAGAAAAATTGAACTATATAAGAACCAAATATACTCTATCCAAGCAACATATTTGAACTTAAGAAGCAACAAAATTATATATAATTAAGCAACATATTTGTCCATTATAAGCAACACAATAGTCGTACAAAAATAGCATAATTATGTCTAAATTGTAGATCTAATTAAGCAACATATTTGTCCTATGTAAGCAACACAATTCATATAATTAAGCAACATATTTTGTACACAATAAGCAACGGGTAAGTCGATGTTACCATTTTTAGCAAAAGTGTCTACCTAATTAGACAAGATCTATTATCTATGTCCTATATAAACAACACATGTGGCATAAAAAAGCAACATAGACACACAGACATACACACACACACGCATACACACACACACACACACATATATATATATATATATATATATATATATATATATATATATATATGGATTTGATCAAATGAGACCACATTCCTGGGGTAAGACAATGTGGACTAATCCTGTCCATTTATTTAATTTTTTTAAATGCTAAGATTTACTTGATTTTTAAGCATTTTTTTATTTTAATTTGAATAAGAGTAGAATATTCATTTTCCATATAACTGATTCCTTAATTCACGGTCCCCACATGTTTTTGTTGACAGTTTTAATATGTAGTACATATATGTTAAACATGCATTGAGGAAACAAATCCATCAATTGTTGAAGCAATATTCCCCGTGAAAGGAAGAGAGAGAATCAAAGATACATGTTCAAATATATCTCAGAAAATCAGGGACGTGAAGAGACACTACCAAATATAACTCACGTTCTTAACTTATATTAAAATTAAATTACCTATTTACCCTTAACAACCATTAATTAAATATAAACTAAAATACAAATTAATTAAATCTGCACCATTAAAAAAAGAGACCAATGCTCCAGATTTGGTCTCACGTACTCACCTAACTTAGCAGGACTCACTTCATCCAAACCAAAAGGTCCTTAGTTCAAATCTCACCGCCACCCATAAATATGTTCCACATGTAAGACTTCATAGGCAATCGCCTACACATAGCGTAATATGTGTTAAAATAGTCAATGACTACAAAAAAGGTCAAAATATGTGTTATATGATCTAATATGTGTTATATGATCTAATATGTGTTATATGATCTAATATTAGTAATCAGATCAAAATAAACTTATTTAATTATCTAAATATTTGCCAACAATTATTTTATTTCATTATCTAACTATCTTACTCCACATTTTTAATGTGCAAGATTTGATAATAATGACCATATTTTTGTAACTTTGATGGATTTAAATTACATATATAGCATACTACTAGTTCAATGCACCATAGCCAAATTGCCACATTTTTATCATTGCTCAAATTACAACCAAAATAATTCAGTTATAAATAAGAGTAACAGGAAATTAACAAATTGATGATATAACATTAAGTAATTCTTGATCCAGCAACAATTCAGTTTGATACTATGATCAAGTGTCTTTTATTATGTTTCATACTTTCTACATATCTCTTTGAGGGAGGAAAGAGCGATTGTTTTTTATTTAATAATGTTAAGGTCGATTGTAGAATAATCTTACTTCTCCGAGCCATTGTTAGTGCAATCGTTAAATCTAAGGATAACGATCTTGGAAACCATACACTAACATTCCATCAAGATTTTCATTTTTCTTTTTGTGTGATACCTTATATTACAAGGTTCCATTGTGAACTTCGATGGGGTAACAAGGGAAAATCGTTCTATGCTTACAAAGCGAAGTGGTGGTTTGGCAAACCTTGTTATGCTCATGAGTGCAATTGGATAGCATGTGATGATGGTATTTACTTATATCCCGATAGAAAAATGTATGATTGGGAATAAACAGGTTCATGATAATTATACTTATAATAAAACCTGAACTTCGTATGATCAAAATATCATTATATAATTGAGTTGCATTATATATGATTTTGTTCGAACGTTAAACACCTATAAAAGTCTAACAATACTCGCAAGAGAACAAGATCAATTGTAGGGTAGCAAATTAACCACGAGTCGTCTCGCAAGGAAGAATTAGCTTGCAAATAATTATTATGTATCACAATAAAAATAAAATAAATCATAAACACTCTAACCAAATTTGTCGTATTCTGTAAGCACCGTGAGCGGGACAATCTCGTCTTAAAGAGAAAGAGTCCAACTCTTGCCTCGTCGTTTTGGTTTATACTGTTACTCTGCTCGATTTATTTTCAACCATTCGATATATACCATCTATTTTTCCAACAATAATGGGCTTCAATACCACATATATTTGTTGGTATACTACTCCACTCTGTGGGGACACCCCCAACCCCATCTCTCACATAGAAAAAATGCTTTCCAGCACCTCGAGAAGAAAGGCATCCAACTAAGAATTTATATCCACTACGGGGATAAAAATAAAAATACAAATCTTTCTTCGAATTGTAAAAAAAGCGTGAAAGTTGTCTAAAGTGACAAGAAGATCAAATCCCACTAGTTGGTCACAAAAACCAAGGAAATAAATAAAGTGTAGGAGTGAGTTGACTAATACTGATGCCAAAACATCGAACTATCTCGATCAAGAACATGGGAGGTGGAATAGTGAAACCTTTTTATAAAGTAATCAAGGTACCACAATAAAATGATTAGCTGGGGTGCTCATAATCCTATATCCGGATGAGGGAAGAACAATTTGTAACACAAAGGTAGCTTAAGTTTTTTTCTATGATGTTTGAGATCTTTAGGTCACAAAATAGAGTCACATGTCACTCCTCAACTTTCGTGACTTGGCTTGGCAAACTACTCGGAGAGATTTATCCAGATACACTCCCTGATTCACTTTCACTCTCAACCAAAGAATTTTCATCAGACATAAACTCGGGCGACTCATTAGTATCTGATTTATTATTATCATTTGATGTGTCAGACCCATTAGAATCACTCGTCTCGCTCGATCTAACATCCCAAGAGTGGCTATGGCACTTGGGTAAATTATCACAATGGCTTCAATAGTCTCTGGTAACTCACACATAAATTAAATTGATGCGACATTATTTTATTGATTTGATGGGATTATAATGCATGGTATTTGCGGAGAAGAAGCCACAGTTAGAGGCACTACATTCTGGCTAAAAGGAGACTTAAGTGGGTCAATAGTAAAATCATTCATCTGACTCGAATAAGGATGCCTATGGACTTTATGATGAATTTTGGGTTTTAGAGAATATGTAATGTCGAGTTAGCGGTGACCCAACCTAGAGGTCGTGCACGCATAGAGCAAAGGTCGATGTGGGGCAGCCTCGACGTGGGGACCGTGAATGATAGATAGTGTCCGAGTTGTACGCGGACAAAGGAGAAACGCATGTCGAGTTCTTCGTGATTCGACCTGTAAGTTCATTGGTAATATCAGATGTGTTAGTCCAAGTGGTTACGAAAATTTAGAGGGAGGATGATTATGTTTTTACGATTTTTCATTTTACGCTCTCTTTTTCGAACAATATGTTAAAAAATAGAAATGTGCGGAAAAAAAATCAACACTCAAGTATTTATAGTGCTTCAACCCACCTAGAGCCTACATCCACTACACTCGGTATGTCCGAGTTGATTTTGAAAAGAAAATTTTATTAATCGATACCAAACGATTACGACTTTACCTTGAAGAGCACCAAACTCTTTTACAACAACCTTAAAGAACACCAAACTCATCCAACTCAAAGAGCACCAAATATTTCTACACCGCGAAGAGCACCAAACTCTTCAACACGAAAAAACACCAAGTTTTTCAATAAACTACCTCTAATCAACCAAACATGTTCTTGTCAAAAGAACACTAACAATGATTTCTTGTTTTGGATGATGTTACAAATACAATCAAGTTTACACTTTAAATGAGATATTGCAACTCAAAAGTGCAAGTGTAATCAAGAAGGAAAGCATATCAATCAATATATGAAAGTGTAATGCTTAAGCTATTACAATAAGAATGTTGAAATGAAGAATAATAGATTTGCTGAGTTTTCTTGTTATGTAAAGAATGGCGTGTTATGTTTGATCCTTCATTGCTTCATATATTTAAGAAGAGCTCCAAGATGTAATCTTCAACATAAGCTCCTCCTAATTTAAATTTGTCTGCAAATAAGGATCATACCATCTCCAAAAATGGTTAATAATTATAAAGCCTTAAATTGCTGAGAAATATTTTTGCAACGGATAGAATTTGCTGTCAAAAGACGATAGCGACCAGTCACTATGTTCAAAATTCAAATTATTAAACCGTTGAATAAGTTTTGACACAGTACGGCATCAAGGGCAATTCATTAACTTAATTACCATCTATAACAAAATCAAAATTATGAAACCAGACGCAAAACAAAGAGAACAAACTCATCTTTTCATCAATTCATTTGTGCTCGAATCATCAAGAAAATCAGCAAAAAAAAAAAAAGACGATCGAACATACTACAATCAATGAATTCAACATCAAGATTTTCACTGAATACCTCCATGATAACACCTGCATCTGAACCTTGTTTAGGAGACACAACAGTATTACTATGCAATTATTTACAGAAAAATTGAACTATATAAGAACCAAATATACTCTATCCAAGCAACATATTTGAACTTAAGAAGCAACAAAATTATATATAATTAAGCAACATATTTGTCCATTATAAGCAACACAATAGTCATACAAAAGCAGCATAATTATGTCTAAATTGTAGATCTAATTAAGCAACATATTTGTCCTATGTAAGCAACACAATTCATATAATTAAGCAACATATTTTTTACACAATAAGCAACGGGTAAGTCGATGTTACCATTTTTAGCAAAAGTGTCTACCTAATTAGACAATATCTATGTCATATATAAACAACACGTGGCATAAAAAAGCAACATAGACACACACACACACACACATATATATATATATATATATATATATATATATATATATGGATTGGATCAAATGAGACAACATTCCTGGGGTAGGACAATGTGGACTAATCTTGTCCATTTATTTAATTTTTCAAATGGTAAGATTTACTTGATTTTTAAGCATGTTTTTATTTTAATTCGAATAAGGGTAGAATAGTCATTTTCCATATAACTGATTCCTTAATTCACGGTCACCACATGTTTTTGTTGGATAATTTTAATATGTAGTACATATACGTTAAACATGTAGTATAATAGTGTTAAATATGCATTAAATATATGTTAAGTATATAGTATAGTAATGATAGTGATTTTCTCTCTCTATAACTGATTCCTTAATTCACGGCCCCACATGTTTTTGTTTGGCAATTTTAATATGCAGTACATATATGTTAAATATGCAGTATAATAGTGTTAAAAATACAATAAATATATGTTAAATATACAGTATAATAATTAGTATGATTCTCTTTCTCTATAAAACTGATTCTTTAATTCACGGTCCCCACATGTTAATGAGTGTGATTCTCTCTCTCTCTATAACTGATTCTTTAATTCAGGGTCCAAATATTTTTGTTTGACAATTTTAATATGCAGTACATATATGTTTAACATGAAGTATATAGTATTAAATATGCAAATCGAATATATTAAATATATAGTATAATAATGAGTGTGATTCTCTCTATATAACTGATTCCTTAATTCACGGTCCCCACATATTTGTATTTTGACAATTTTAATATGCAGTACATATATGTTAAACATACAGTATAATAGAGTTAAATATGCAGTAAATATATGTTAAATGTGAAGTATAATCATCGTAGAGCACATACACGGTCCCCACATGTTAATGAGCGTGATTCTCTCTATCTCCATAACTGATTCTATATTGGACGGCCCCACATATTTTGATAGACAATTTTACCATTATTGGGGATTTAATTAATTAGTTAATGTATTATTATCCTATATTAATCCTAGTCTTTGATGTGTATAGGGGATGGTTGGCATCAGTCCACATTATCTCACCATAAAATATGGTCTCATTGGATCATCCCCCTATATATACAAAACGAGGTAATCTATTTAAATTAACACATATGTACCATCTAAGAAACATTGTCTGCCTAAATAAGCAACATATTTGTCCTTGATAAGCAACATTATGCACTTTAAATATGCAACATGTTTGTCCTTAAAAAACAATATTGTGCATGCAAATACGCAACATATTTTCCCCTGACAAGCAATATTGTCTGTTTAAATAAGCATCATATTTTGTCATTAATAAGCAACACATTTGACAAAAACAAGCAACAAACCTACATACAAAAAGGCAGGAACTCAAATCAACACATCTGCACCATATTTCTCCACGATGCATTGAGGAAAAAAATCCATCAATTGTTGAAGCAATATTCACCGTGAAAGGAAGAGAGAGAATCAAAGATACGCTGTCACGCCCCAAACGTGACGCGATAACGATCAATCACTTAAACAGAAATAAATCAACAGTCTATACCCATGATACGAAACTTCAAGTGAAAAGAGTCTAATGCAGCGGAATTAAAATAAACCCAAGTACAAATTACATCTTAAGATCCGATGGAATCTGAATACAACCCAATAGATTATCCGAATTTAACTTACAGTCCAAACAAAAACAAAATGAAGAATCCAACAACAATAAAAGTAAAAGGAGTGTCGCTCCACATCAACGGAAGGAATTCAATCCGTGGTAGGTTCGATGTCTTCAACGTATTCTTCATCTAAAGGTTAGGAAACATGAGGGAGTGAGATAGAAATCTCAGTGGATGGGGTGATCGTGTGCAAGTGTGGCGATATATATCGTTAACGTGAGAAAACGGTTGTATGAAAACGCGTGAGGTATGATGCATGATTTCACACATAGCCCACAAGCATCGTGATAAATATATATTAAGTAATATATTTATACAGTTTAAGAAATAGTTCGTGGTCACACAAGCACGATGATTCAAGCAGACAAGAGGATTGCGTACTGATGTGTAGTGCCAATCCCATGCAAGACAGTTAGTGGTTACGTACTGAAGTGTAGCGCCAACCCATGCATTACAAGTAGCGGTTGCGTACTGAAGTGTAGCTCCAACCAAACGTTCTGTTAAACTCCGGAATCGTGTGGATCAAACAGCGATTCCTTCGTTCTTCCTTGTAACTCCCCGTTCATGATGGTCCAAGACCTGTCACCTTATCGCTCCATAGGCAAAGACAAAATCCACGTTGGAGCTAGCAAGGATCGGATTCGTCATAATCATGATTATACCTCAAGTACTACGACCCGCTTCTCTTGGACAAACTCCGTCCCTCAGTTGCGGGATTAGGACGATGGGGCTGGAAGAGTGGAATAGCAGCCGAGCTGCCCGGTTCCATCCCCGACGTATCCATTCCGACTATGAGCTCGACACAGCAAGTTGACTCAGGCAGTAAATTAAATACACGTTCAGGTAGTCAACCAAGCAGTCGAGTATATTGATTCGGGAAGCAGTTCATGAAATGGTTTCGAAAATTTGCGTAAAGTAATTATGGCATTGGTGGAGTTATTTGGATGAAGATGATTATCGGGAGGATAAGCAATCTTCGATATCTTGAAATATTAGATGGAATATAAGTCCATTATAGATTCGAAATCGCAAGACGAGGAAGTCGCCCCACGATCGCATATTAATTGGTCAAGACGATCCGATAAATCAAGGGATTTTGAGAAAATAAAATATTTTAATTTAAGAATTGAAGTCAGGGGGTCCAGGGCTGTTTTAGTAAAAGGAAAATAATTTTAATTAGGTCCTTGATAAAAAGAAAATTTACAATTTAGCCTCGTTTTGTAAAAACCAATACCTTTGGGGTTAAAAATTGAATAAATAAATATCCCGACCTTGAAATATTATGAGGTCAGTTCCTAAATTCTCCAAATTGTTCAGAGATTCAGGTTTTTGAAGTTTTGAGGTCGAGTTTTTATAAAATTCTCATATTGGCCCCAAATTTGTTAAAATTGTCATTTCGGGCCTTAAGTTTAAAATAATCGGAACTCACAAACCGGGAGGGCTTTTAATGTGATTCCAGTTGGAAAATGTCACTAAGGTTAATAGGATATCGGGACAAAAGCTTTTTTAAAAGAAATAAGTGTAGGTCCTTTAACTTTTGAAAATCTCATTTTTGTCCCATTTTGAAATAATTGCCTTTAAGGCTTTTAGGGGTCGAATTGTTATGAAATTTGAACCTTGGTCCAAAATATAATTAAGTTATAGTTAAATTAGTATTTCCAAGTGCATGGGCTGCATAAGTCCTGGAAAATTCATTTGGGTCCTCAAGTTTAATCATTTACAATTCGGTCCCTCAATTTTAGTAAAATTACTTTCCAAGCTTTGAACACTTGGATTTTTGGAATACATTTAAAATATGTCATTTCCATCCCTTAAGAGTTGAAATTTCAAATTTTAAAATTAAGGTCTGGTACAGTTTCAAAATTACAAAGTAGCCCTTAAACTTCTCAAATTTTATAATCTAGTCCTTGGGCTTTTAAAGGTTGATTTTATTTATCTTAAAACTCTTAAAACTTTATTAAAATGTCCAAAAGTTATTTTTGAACCTGAGTACAGTCCCAAAATTCGAAATTTGCAGAGGGGTCCCTTAAGTTCTATTTTCTTGCAATTTAGTCCACCAACTTTCCATTTTTGCATTTTAAGTCCAAACATTGAAATTTAATCAATTATGCTCGACTTGTCCAGGTTATAAAGCATTCAAAACATAGATTTCAAGAGTCATACACATACATATCCTTCTCATACAAAATTTCATCAAGTATAACAATAAAGTGTGCATGTATGCCCTATTTTTCGATAAATCGCATTTTTGAGCAACACTTGAGAATTTTTCCAACTTGATACAAGAAAATATCATGACATACATAATATATATCTCAAGTGCTCAATAACAAAATACTACATGCATATTTTCAATTTAAAACACCTAGAAGTTGAAAGGATTTTTCCACCCACCTTAAAAATCGGTTTGTTGGTGAAAATGGGATAAATCTCTCTCGATGAAGGAGTGACTTAGGTCAGCCCCTAAGTCAAGGAATATCAAAAAAATATAGGAGTTAGAAGAATGTGGTTAAAATTTTAGGGAAAAGAAGAAGATGGTGAGAAAATTGGAAATACTACACTTACCTCGTGTAGTGAGTAAAATGTGACTAGTAATAGCTTCCAAGTGTAACGTTTTGGTCACCCTTAATTTCAACCTCCAAGGTCAGCCCCTAAAACTCCAAAAATAAAAATGGAGTATCAAAATTTTGGAAAATAGGAGAGAAGAAGAAAATGTACTAAAAATTCCATTTCTTACCTTATAATCCAATTTCTTCACAATTTTTCTTCAAGATGACAAGTCTCTTAATATCTTCAAAGGTCTTCTAGGTATACCTCAAAATAAAAAATCAAACTTAAATTAGAAGGTGAAAGAGATGAGTTAGGTGATATAAAAAATGGATTGAACAAGAAATATTTCTTACCTTTGGAGTGTAGTTTCGAAATTTTTGAAGAGTAGGGGGATGAATTCTTGAAGTTTTTGGTTAAGTGTTAGTGAAGAAGATGAAGAAATAGGTAGAGAGATGTAGGAGGATTTTTAGAGAGAGAGGAGAGGAATTACAAGACTTAGAAGAATTTTGGTGTTGGTGAAATGAAATGGGAAGAATAAAACTTGAACAATTTTTTTTTTTGTTCACCAAGGCCATTTGGCCGTCCACTTTGGGTGGGGAGGAGAAAAACTTTTGTTTTGTTTTGATTAAATGATAAGTTAGGGTAATAATTAAAAGAATTTAAATACAATTATATTTATCATTAATGTTTACTCATCAAAGCGACGCGGTAGAATTGTCAAATAGTACAAAGACGATACGTGAAATAAGTACATGTTCGAATAAAAATCGAGGCTTCACATTCTCCCCTCCTTAAAAGAATTTGGTCCCCAAATTCTCTTCAGAATAGTTCTGGGTATTGATTCCTTATGTCTTCTTCCATCTCCCATGTTGCGTCTTCGTCTCGGTTGTGGTTTCGCCATACAACTTTAACCATTGGAATCTCTCTATTACGCAATTGACGTACCTGCTGGTCGATGATTCTGATTGGTTCCTCGGTGTAAGATAAACTTTCCATTAGAGGAGGAGCATCACGAGTGATGATGTGCTCAGGATCTAGTTGATACTTTTTCATTCTCGATACATGGAATACATCGTGCATCCCCGCATACTGTGCCGGTAACTCTAGTCAGTAGGCCAACTTTCCGATCCTCTGCAAAATCTTGTAAGGTCTAATATATCTCGGACTTAATTTGAGAAATACTTCATCTTCGGCTTCAAATTCCAAGTCTTTTCTCCTCTTGTCCGCGTAACTCTTTTGGCGGCTCTGAGCTGTACGGATCCGTTCCTTGATCAACTTGACCTTATCCATGGCCTCCTGAACTAAGTCGACCTTTGGAATCGAGGGTGACTTTTTGTTTCTCTTTTGGAGTCCATTGGTCATCAATCTCCCAGTGTATTAGGGATCTACACTTTCGCCCATACAAGGCTTCGTAGGGTGCCATCCCAATTGTGGCCTCGATAGGCATTTATTATCATAGGCGAACTCGGCCAATGGTAAGTGTGAATCTCAACTTGTGCAGGCTCGCAACATATCTTCTAGGGTTTGAATTGTTCGCTCAGACTGGCCATCGGTTTGCGGATGTGCTGCTGTGCTGAAACTTAGCGAGGTACCCAACTCCTCATGTAAGCATTTCCAGAATCTGGAGACAAATCTCGGGTCTCTGTCGATACTATGTCGACCGGCACTCCATGCAGTCGAATGATCTCTCGGATATAAATCTGTGCAAGTTTCTGCAAGCTGTCGATTTTCTTCATGGGTAAGAAGTGTGCAGATTTCGTGAGTCGGTCTACGACTACCCATATAGCATCATCTCCTCATCTGGTCCTCGGTAGATCCGTCACGAAGTCCATCGTTATGTGTTCCCATTTCCACTAGGGAATTCTCAACGGTTGTAGTAAACCAGATGGTCGTTGGTGTTCTACTTTTATTCGTTGACAAGTCAAACATCTCGCAACGAACTCTGCTACTTGGTTCTTCATGTTCACCCACCAGAAATGTCGTTTCAAGTCTTTATACATCTTGTTTCCTCCAGGGTGTATAGTGTATTTCGAACGGTGTGCTTCTGCTAGAATTCTGCTCCTAATCTGCTCATCACTCGGTACACAAACTCGATTCCAAAATCTGATGATCCCATCTTCATGTACCGAGTATGTTGATCCCTCTCTTTTAAGTATCTTCTCTTTCAGTCTTTGAAGTTGCACATCTGTCTCTTGCGCTGCTTTGATCTCGTTCAGTAGGTCGAGTTTAACCAAAATGTTAGCACACAAAATTTGAGTATTGGTTCTTGTCGGATTCCAAGTGCTCAACTCTTCTAATAATTTCCACTCTCGAATCATTAGTCTGGCTAAACTCGCCTTTTTGCTCAAGGCGTCGGCTACTACATTAGCTTTCCCGGGATGGTATTGAATATCAAAGTGATAATCTTCTATTAACTCCATTCATCTCCGTTGCCTCAAATTGAGATCCTTCTGAGAGCATAGATACTTTAGGCTTTTATGATCTGTGTAAACTGTGAATGTTGCTCCGTAGAGATAGTGCCTCCATTTCTTTAACGCAAACACTATTGCTGCCAATTCCAAGTCATGCGTTGGGTAATTGGCTTCATACGGCTTGAGTTTCTGTGATGCATAAGCAATGACCTTTCCTTCCTGCATGAGCACTGCTCCTAGTCCTTCCTTTGATGCATCACTGTAGACGACAAAGTTTTCTGTTCCCTTTGGAAGGGCTAAGACTGGAGCTATAGTAAGTCATTTCTTCAGCTTTTGGAAACTAGTCTCACATTTGTCATTCCACTCAAACTTGACTTGCCTCTGGGTTAGTCGAGTGAGTGGTCCGGCTATCTTAGAGAAATTCTAGATAAATCTTCGATAATATCCAGCCAGTCCTAAGAAATTTCTGATCTCCGTTACAGACTCTGGTTGTTTCCATTCAACCACCTGCAGTACCTTCAAGGATCTATGACGATCCCAAAGCCGGATACTATGTGTCCCAAGAATGCGACTTCACTAAGCCAAAATTCGCACTTGCTGAATTTGGCATACAGCTTGTGCTCTAGTAGTGTCTCCAAAACGATTTTCAGATGACATTCATGCTCTTCTCTAGACTTAGAGTATACGAGACAGATCCATAAACGCTGCTGGTGCGTTTGTCGATCAAAGGCATCACTAAAAACTCGTAGTGTCCATATTCTGTCCAAAAGCCGTTTTAGAAACGTCTTCTTCACGAATCTTTAGCTGATAATATCCTTGTTGTAAATCAAACTTCGAGTACACCGTCGCTCCTTGAAGTTGATCAAACAGTTTGTCTACTCTCGGGAGGGGGTATTTGTTCTTGATGGTCACGCTATTAAGACCGCGATAATGTATACACAGTCTTAATGTGCCATCCTTCTTCTTGACGAATAGTACGGTGCTCCCCAGGGAGACGTACTTGGTCGGATAAATCCCACATCCATGAGCTTCTGTAATTGTGTCTTCAACTCTTATAACTCAACAGGAGCCATTCTATACGGCGTTCTGGCGATCGGGACGGTTCCTGGTAATACCTCGTGGTGAACTCGACTTCCCTATCTGGAGGGACAGTGATGAGTTCTTGTGGAAATACATCTGTATATTCCGATACTATAGGTACTTGATTAATTTGTGTCTCAACCTTAGGTTTGTTAATTACAAACGCCAAGTACCCTTGTGCCCCTCTAGTGATCGCCTTCCTCGCTTTCATTGCTGAAATGATTGGGGCAATCTTAACCCGTGCTCTTCCCGAAATTTCCACTTCGGGCTTACCGGGTTCACATAGTTTAATGGACTTGCGATGGCAGTCCATTTGTGCAGGGTGTGCAGACAACCAATTCATTCCCAATATAATGTCGTATTCGGATATAGGTAGCAAGATCAAATCAGCAGGAAAGTTTATCTCATCAATCCTAACTTCGCATGCATTATAGATAATATCTGTTATCTGGCTTGCGCCCATAGGAGTGGACACTTCTAAACCTATAGGCATACGTTCCATGCATGCATGCAACTTGTGTACAAAATGTGGTGCGAAAAATGAATGCGTTGATCCAGGGTCAAATAGTACATTAGCGTAGTAGCTAGATACTAGAAGCATACCTTCCACCACGTCTGTTGCCTCCAGAGCCTCATGTACGGCTAGTGCAAATGCTCAAGCGGGCATCCTTGCCCGATTTCCCTGGCCATTACCCGGCTTTGGCGGCTGCACTTGTTTCGTGCAATCCTCGTACTTCGGGGAATCCTTTGGGCAATACTTGTTTTGGTCACCCTTAATGTCAACCTCCAAGGTCAGCCCCTAAAACTCCAAAAATAAAAATGGAGTATCAAAATTTTGGAAAATAGGAGAGAAGAAGAAAACGTACTAAAAATTCCATTTCTTACCTTATAGTCCAATTTCTTCACGATTTTTCTTCAAGATGACAAGTCTCTTAATATCTTCCAAGGTCTTTTAGGTATACCTCAAAATAAAAAATCAAACTTAAATTAGAAGGTGAATGAGATGAGTTAGGTGATATCAAAAATGGATTGAACAAGAAATGTTTCTTACCTTTGGAGTGTAGTTTCGAAATTTTTGAAGAGTAGGGGGATGAATTCTTGAAGTTTTTGGTTAAGTGTTAGTGAAGAAGATGAAGAAATAGGTAGAGAGATGTAGGAGGATTTTTAGAGAGAGATGAGAGGAATTATAAGACTTAGAAGAATTTTGGTGTTGGTGAAATGAAATGGGAAGAATAAAACTTGAACAATTTTTTTCTTTTTTTTGTTCACCAAGGCCATTTGGCCGTCCACTTTGGGTGGGGAGGAGAAAAAATTTTGTTTTGTTTTGATTAAATGATAAGTTAGAGTGTAGGTCCCAAGGAGTGTAAGTGTAAGGTTTAGAAGGGGGGGTTGAATAAACCTTACCAAATTTTCGATTTTGTCCTTTTTAAATATTCAGAGTTGATACTACACATGTGTCCTTGATGACAATCAATTTAGTCACACAAAGAGAGTTAATCTCTCAACGGACTCAACCGAGCCGTTGAAGGAATAACTCACATTTTGTGGGCACTAAATTAACTCGACTTGGGTTTTGTTTTTCAGCGGAAGACTTAACACCCTTAAGTTTGATTAAGCAAGAGTTTAGTGCTTGGTTTAGTACTTATAAATTATCAAGTGGATAGCAAATTTATCGTGAGATATAAGCGCTTAAAAATGCAGAATTAAAATCTTTGAAATGTAAATGACACAAAGAAAATTTTTATAGAGGTTCAAGATGGGGTAATTCTTCTACTCCTCTCTTCTCCAACTCCCGGAGGAATCCACTAGGTAATGATCGGTTTACAAAGTGGTAATATCCGACATACAAGTCTTGATCACACAAATGACTTGATCCTTTGGGACTCGATGAGACGCCTTGATCACTCAAATTGCTTCTCGTGACGACTCGACTTCTTCACAGGCATTGCCGCTTGCTACTACAACTCACTTGCTCAAGCTCTTTGGATTTGATCACGAAGCCCTCCAAAAGCTTAAGACTTGGTTCGACCTTGAACCTTCCTACAATCCTTCGTGGAATGTAGACCCTTTTCTTCAAAAGTTTCCCCTTCAACTGATTGAAGTTCTCTTTCCTTCACAGTGAGTGTTGGATTGATGTACATCGTAATGTAGGCTTGAGGATTAATCTTGAATGATTTGAGAGTATTTCTGGTTATTATTTTAATTGATTTCTTGAATGTTCGTGGTTCGTAAACCTTCTCTCGAGTCATTCCTCAGCCTTTTATAGTGATCTTTCAAAAATTTGCCCGTTGAAGAGATAGGCTTATTTTTGAAAGTCACTTGCGATCGTTGGCTTGTCTTGTTGCGATCCTTGGAATTGCCATTTCCTCGTATGAATTGTTCTTTCACCTTTTCGTAGTTCGACACGGTGTAGTGCTTCCCATTGTTCATTCCATTTGCACGCTTCGGGACCGAGCACTCCAAGAAAGGTGGTATGGAGATATTACTTGTTTAAGTAATTCTCTTGATTTCCGTGCAACGGATCTTTTCGATTATCTCGACTTGACGCATTTCTTTGCTTTCCCCAGGTGACTTAGAGTCGCTTCCAATCATTGGATGACTCTTCTCATCACTTCAACTTGAGACTTGGCTTTTCTCGAGTTGACTTGACCGATACTCCACTTGGCCGCATCTCACCGCTTTTTAGTAGAGTTCCCGTCTCTTTTGCCATACTCACTGCCTCACAAAGAGTCTTCCTTCCAGTCTTCGCTTGTCTTCTTGCATGTTAGGGCGTAGCTGACTTAACTCAGCTTGGCCAGCTCTAATTGTTACAATGCATTATACAATAAGAATTGGGGTGCCAACTTTCTATTCTAAGTTTTACATGGCATTCATCAAAATCTAAACAATAAAATTCCTAACAATTTCCCCCTTTTTGATGATGCCAAAACTTAAACCATTCAAAAATGCAAATAACAAAGATACATACAGATAGTGTATTGACATAGAATGTATGCTAGAATCAATCTTTTTATTGATCATATCATTCTTGTACTTTTTACACAACTCACATACAAGGTGTATCGTAGTTCATATTTGCCTACGCAAAAAATAAAGAATTTATAGCTTTATTACGTAAGACTTACATTGTATGTATTTACATAATAAAATACACGAAGGGTTGGGCAACACTTCATCTTCTTCGCCGTCTCCTTCTTTTTCATCTTGTTCAAAGATCTTCTTCTCTTCTTCTCTTTTTCTCGCCGTCACCGCCTTTCTTTTTCTTTTCATATGCCTTCCTCGGCGCCTTCATCTTTTCTTATTCTTTCCTCGTCTCTCCTCCCATAGCCGAGTTTGTCTCTTGTTTTCTTCTTCTATTCTTTTTGCATACTCAGCATTAGTTTTAGCCACTTTCAAATTTGCCACTTGGTCAAGTCCAGCCCAGTGAAGAGATCCCTCCTTTCTTTCCTGGATCTACGTATTCAATATTCTTGGGCGAGGCCTAGGTCCAAGCTTCTTCCTCCACCACTGCTTCTTCCTCTACCTCTGGGCGATATCTTGTCTTTGGGGTCTTCTTCTTTCCAAACAGTGACCAGCGGAGTGACCAGCAGAGTGACTGCCGGTAGTCTGCTGCTGTCAGCTTCTTCACATAACGTGAGACCCTTTTCCCAAAGACAAGTCCCAAGCTTGAGCCATAGACATATTTGCAAAGTATCCCTCGATTCGAGCGTTTTAAATTCATCAACTGATCGTGGCTCTGTCTCCGACATCCGAGATGGCATAAGTGTCTCGGTCTCTGGAATGCCTCCGTGTTCTTTCAAGATGTTCATAACTCGGGCATCCATTCTTCCTTCCACTTCCTTCATCCCCGCTTCAATTGTTTTTCTCTTCTCACCATAGATACAAAGAGTGTTGGAGTGGCAGAGTCACGGGGAGTTTGTTGCGATAATGTTAGTTGTGACAGGACCCTGTTGAGGGGTTTGTGCAATCATCAAGGTCATATCTTTTGATCCTTCCCCCTCAGCAGATTTTCCTTTCTTCTGTTTTAACACTTCCTGATTTTCCCTTCGCAGCCTACTCCTTCCTTTTCAACTTCGGATCCCCTTGCGCTTTAGGTATTCCTCTTCCCCCTTTTTGGCATCATCAAAGGAGAGAGGAACGCTGAAATAGACTTGCAAGCGGAAGTCGAGCCTGGCGATAGTTGAGTTTTGTCTCGAGTCTGCTGCGAATATGCAAGACGAAATTGACCGAGTAGCGTTGGACTCTCAAATCGCTTCATCTCAGGCCATGAGAAGGCTAAATTTTGTATTCATGGTCTCTTCCAAACGCTGTAGATCACTCTTGTTTTGCTCACGCAGCAGCTTAACCTCGGCAATGTGAGCTTCATGCATGTGCTCAATATGTTCTCGCAGCTTCGTTTTTGCATCAAGCATTTTCACTCTCCATACCAAAGCTTGTTGAACAATGTCATGAAGTATCTCACTTGTTCCACACGCATTGTTTCTTCTTGTGCCACCATTCCCTCGATCCGGAGTGTTATGCCTCTTAAATCGCCAGTGAGATTGGCATCTCTGTTGTCCAACCGCATATCCATAGAGACTCGATGCCTCTCCATCCGTTCAACCTCAAATAAATAGTGCCTTGAACACTTCTTGAACTTCAACCGATTCTTCTTTGTAGCCGATGGCCATACAACATCAAAGTCATAAGCAATGGAACAATGGTACCAAGAGAAAACGAGAGCTGGTCCAGTAATAGCGTGCGCGTTCATTCTCTCGACTCTTCATGGAGTTCGGTACCTCCAGGGAAAAAGGAAAAGATTCTACAAAAGATTCATCACCGCCGATCGATCCGTTCAATGATGAGTGGTGCGCGTGAAGTTCTTTTTGGGAATCGATCCTGCTGCAGCCTTGAGGAGCCTGCGCGGTGGTCTCTTGTTGAGCCGGGTCTTGTTGTGAAGTGGACCCGGCTTGCCGAGCCTCGGCATCCTGCTCAACAGCCGTTGGTCTCAAATGATTTTTCCATTTGAGTAGATCGTCCTCGGCCTTATCGTAAGCGTCATCGGACGATGATGAGATTTCCATTGGTGGCTCATCATCAAAGTTAAAAATTTGACGAGTAGTCTTGGGATCGACTTGCTCGTGCTTGGAACATCCGCAATGAGTCTTTTGGATTTGCACGGGGATGACTCGCTTCTTCATCGCCTTTCCGATCCCGAAAGGTTACATCGGGATTATCCTGGGAATCATGAAGTGCGCTTATCTCCTTCACGGATGGGTCGATGATAGCGGGGAGGGATGTTGTCTACATCGCTTTTCTTTACCCCGGGAAGTCTCAACCTCCCGTGGCCTTCATTACCTCCAGCGAGTCTCTCTACCGGCAATGAGGCCTTGTCCTCCCTTTCGACAAAGTCACTGCCTTAGGGTCTTCTCGCGTGGCATCCATTGGAGTCTCAACCCCATGGATTGCACTTTCATCGCCTGCAGTGTTAACTCCCGGGCCGTTCCATCTCAGTGCCTCGATCGCCTCAAATAGTCATTAGCCTTCGAGCGGTTGGCACCTCGGTGAGACAGTCTCAATCGCCTCGAGCTTCGTTGATGGCAACTTGTTGTTCTTCTTGCGTTTGTATTTTCTCTACTTCGCCTCCTTGATTCGTTGTGGAGTCATCTGCAAGATCCTCCAACCTTGCTGCAGTGGAGGGAGTTTCCCCCTCACCGGGCGCACCACCGAGTGACTTGAATGGGGTCACTCGTCTCCAAACTCCCGCTATTTCGATTGAATGTTCAGCCGTTGGGGCGGTAGTAAAACACCTTCAATAGGGGTTGGCTCGACCGGGGTCCCCACTATCCCGTTTCATCGCCACCTCCCTTATCGCCTTCTTCCGAGTGAGTGGGAAGTGGTGGCAAAGAACAACAATGGCTATTTGCCGAACCACTCCTATTGGATCCATTTCACCGTGTTCGAGGACTCTCCTGGTCCCTCCATCAATCTTTGCTCGTGAAGGATTCTCGATTCTGCAATGCTTGCCGCATTTGCAACTCTTCTCGCGGGCAAAGAAGATTCTCTGGATCCTCATCACCGTCCGAGAAGACATCAAGGAGAGGATGTGTGTGTTCTGTGGTGTGCGAGATAGGGCGGATGCTTGCCTTCTCACGTGTCTCGCTTCCTCGCTTTTTTCTCTCTCCTTTTCCTTGAAAATCTCACAGGATGTCTAAGCGATTGTCTTCATCAAGTCTTTGGGAGCACGCTTTTAGTCCAAGGAAATTTAGCGATTCCTCTTCTTCTTCTATAAACTCAAAGCCGTTGGAACTGTTCCTTGACTTACTCAACTTCCATTTCCTCCACTCACGCAGACGATTTTGGATGTCCGGTAAGGTGGGGATATGATCATTACATCACTATCTCGCTCTATCGTTTCTTTTTGTGTTTTTCAAATTGGTGAGCTACAACAGTGTCTTCGGTTGCCTCTCGACGACGCGCTTCACAGACTTGGGCGTTTATCAACTACATCCGGAGACTCTACTTCTCCGGTAGTCTCCGATTTGCTCTAGCCGAGTAACCGACTTAGTTTGGTTTCTCCGATTCGGGATCGCTTGATGATTCTTCTTCGTCTCTAGTTTGTACAAGAGGGATTTCTTGTTCGAGACGGTGTCCTCTCGAGTCTTGGGCGGCGGGCCGTGGCCGGTGTCTTTTTCTCGAGGAGCGGGCCGTTGTGGCTTCTCGGTTCTCCTCTTTTTGATGATCGGAGAAGGAATTTGTGAGTCCTTCTCGACCGCCGCTGCAGGGGCGGGAGACACGGGCGGCGGGGGCGGTGACTCTCTTGCGGGGGGAGCATGTTTGTTTTCTTTCTTTGGGGCAAAGCTCTTCTTAGTAGGCTGCGCGGCTCTCTTCTTGGGTGGAGAGAGAAACACAGTATCTTCGTGGTCACCGTGATTCCCCCTCACCGTGTCGCCTCTCTTGGCGTAAGCTCTCTTACAGTGCGCCGAGAGAGGTTTGCTCAAACATCCTCTTGTTAACATGGAATGCCTTCCCATGTCTAAGAGGGACTCCTTTCACCTCCATTAGCCGGCCAATCACTAGGCCATATCCTAGGATCCTCCAAATGAGCCATCTTCCTTGAAGGATTTGTTCCCCACGTTCGCGCAGTCTGCTGTGTAGACAAACTCGGCCCGGTTTATCTTCTTTTCTCGCGATGATTGCAACCATTACAATCAGCTTTGCCTTTGACATTGGTCAAAGTCCAAATTTGATGTCGATACATTTGGCAACTATGTCCAACAACTTTGTGATAATCCTCCTTCAAATGATCTCTTGTTTGTCAGTATACACAATTTTATCAAAAAAGTCGGGCTTGGCTATTTCTTTCCAAGCATCGCCAGGTTTACATCGCCGTTAATCTCTCGATGCTCCTCTCTGCGTAGTGAGCAATGTTCGCCAAATCCTTGGCAGAGATAGTCAGCTGCTTTCCGTGAACAGATGACTTTATTCCTTCACCGTGAATCTCAACATTCACGTAGAATTGTCCGACCTCCTCCACATATGTCATCGGGTATTCTAATGTCAGAAACGGTTTTAGAATCGGACGTTTCTAACTTTTCAGCGATTTTCTTCACTAGGGTGTCGTCGGACCCTGTTTCACCATTCCGTTCGAAATCCACCGTAGAGCCGGTGTGGATTTGCTTTCCTAACTTGGTAAAGTCATAAGTTGGTGCCATTTTTCAGGATTATATCGAAGAAAAACTTAGAAATTGATTTGAAGATAGATAGGGTTTCGAGAGAATTTTGCCTTTGCTTTTGAGAGAAAGAGATGAACAGTTTTAGAAGTGTGAGAGAGAAACGGATGAAAATGGTTTAAATATGGTTTATGAAAGGACGTGCGGGTGGTTTTTGAAATGTGATCGAAATCAACGGCTTAGATTTTGCACGCCTATTTAGCATTTAATGTCTCGTATTTAATGCGGCAAAGATTTATATCCAATCATAAGCTTGGTGTGCGGCTTTATGTCTATACACATCATCATTATCTTTGACGTATTCCTTAAAACATTCCCGCTTTGTCAAAACGATCGCGTTTTTGTCACTTTGCTCATAAGTGACTCACTTTATCCCTTAGCCGATTTAACTCTTCTTCTCACAGTTCTCTTGGTGACTCAAATATCACCGACTTCGGTGTAGTCAGTCTTTTCCGATCTGGTGATTCTTGAGTGATTTACGTGTTCACTCTTTTTCACCTCCTTTTCGCTTCCATTTCTTTTCTTTGATTCTTCCGTGTCACCACCAATTAACCCCAACTCATGTTTGAGTTCTTCAAATCTTGACTCACATAATGGTTTTGTGAAGATGTCGGCTAATTGTTTATCGCTTGAGATATATTCCAGGATGATGTCCTTCTTTTCAACATGATCTCTTATGAAGTGATATCTCGACATCAATGTTATTTGTTCTTGAATGCAACACAGATTTTGAGTGATTGCAATTGCACTTGTGTTATCACACATGATTGGAATTTCTTTTTCCTCAACTTCATAGTCTCTCGCCTTGTCTCATCCATAGGACTTGGGCTGCAATGCCGCCCGCAGCCTATGTATTCTCGCCTCACCAATTTTGTAGAGGTGGCTATTGAATTTTGCTTCTTGCTAAACCAGAAATCGGCCTGTTTCCTAGCATTTGACATGTGCCTGAAGTGCTCTTCCTGTCCACTCTACATCCAAAGATAGTCGAATCAATAGCCAATTAGCTTGAATCCACCTTCCTTTAGATACCATAGGCCTACTTCTTGGCTTCCTTTCAAGTATCTCAATATTCTCTTAGTTCTTTGTCATGTGACTCTCTTTTGGAGCAGATTGAAATCTTGCACATACACCTACAACAAATGTGATGTCCGGCACCGCTTGCTGTGAGATAGAGCAATGATCCAATAAGTGCTCTCTGTATCTTGTTTGATCTATAGGCTTGCCATCCGCATCCATGTCCATTTTGACGGATGTGTTCATTGGTATTTTTACGTAAGACTTCTCCTCCATACCAAACTTCTTCATTAAATCTCTCGTGTATTTTGTTTGACTTATGAAGGTTCCATCCTTCACTGTTTCACTTGAAGTCCAAGGAAGAATGTCGGCTCTCCCATCATGCTCATTTCAAATTTACTTTGCATGAGGTTTGAAAACTTTTCACACAGACTCTTTGTTTGTTGATCCAAAAATGATGTCATCCACATATATTTGAACAAGCAAGATACTCTTTTTTGTCTTGAATTCTGAATAGTGTTCTATCTACTTTTCCTTTTGTGAATCCATTTTCGGTTAGGAATTGTGACAAAGTATCATACCATGCTCGGGTGCCTGTTTCAATCCATATAGAGCTTTCTTGAGTTTGTATACCTTATCTCCAAGAGTTTTCTCGCTCAAATCCTCGGAGGTTGTTCAACATACACTTCTTCTTCCGATAAACCATTTAGGAATGCACTTTTTACATCCATCGATATACAATGAAATCCTTGTGAGCAAAGATAGGCAAGAAACATCCTTATAGCTTCCAATCTTGCTACAGGGCAAATGTTTCATCAAAATCTATCCCTTCTTCTTGGCAATATCCTTTGGCTACTAGTCTTGCTTTGTTTCTTACCACGTAACCTTCCTCGTTCATCTTATTTCGAACACCCATTTGGTGCCAATAACATTTTGATGTATGGGTCTTTGCACTAATTCCCATACTTTATTTCTTTCAAACCGATTCACTCTTCTTGCATAGCTTGAATCCAGTGTGTGTCATCCAAGGCTTGTGACACGTCTTTGGGCTCTATTTGTGAGATGAAGCATGTGAACATGGCTTCTTGTTGAGTTCGATCTTGTTTTGACACCTTCTCTTATATCTCCAATGACAAGTTCTCGTTGATGATTTCTCACCATCTTACATCGAGGTTGGAGTAAGTTAGCCGATTCGACTTGACGGTACCGTGTGTTCTTTGTGGGTCACTCTCTCGTAGTCATTTAGCCGCAAAATTCTCCACTGCTTTTGAGATTCAGCAATCTCATCTTCTTCTCGAATTGATAATTCCAAAACCTTGAAAGATAGGGATTCTTCTCAGATGGTTGGATGATTCACTTATCACCGACTCTTCATTGTCTTCTCCATTTACATTTGGCTCATCGAATACTACATGAATGGATTCTTCTCGTAACCATAGTTCTTTTGTTGAGTATCCTGTAGGCTTTGCTTTGGTGAGTATCCTAAAGATACCTTCATCGCCTTTAGCATCAAAAGCCTTTAGGTTGTCTTTGCCATTGTTGTGGATGAAGCATTTACATCCAAATATTCTCAAGTATGCAACATTTGGTTTTCTTCCATCCGCATCTCATAGGAGTCTTTGTCACCGCTCTATTTATCATACATCTGTTTTGGGTGTAGCAAGTCGTGTTGATTGCTTCACCAAAATCTTTTGGTAACCCCGCTTCACTAACATGGTCCTTGCGCTTCTTTGAGGGTTCTATTCTTCTTTCTCGCAACTCCATTCTCATTGGGAGTTCTTGCTGGATAGTTCATGACCAATACCATTTTCAACACACATCTTGAGTTATTATTCCATTGACAAATTCAGTTCCTCTGTTTGATCTTATTTTGATAATGGTTTGACTCTTCTCATTTTGAATCCTCTTCATCACCGTGATAGTTTTTGTAGAGTTTCTTTCTTCTTACACATGAATATTGTCCATGTATATCTTGAGTAGTCATCTACTACCACCAAGGTGTACTTCTTTCCACTTATGCTTTGGCCGGTTCCACTGGGCCAAATAGATCCATATGAAGCGGATGCAATATTCTTGTTGAGGATGGGCATGTCTTTTCTTTGAATGACGACTTGATTTGTTTTCCCTTCGACATCGTCACATATACTCTCCTTCTTGTATCTTGAGTCCGGGAAGTCCTTCTACAAGATTACTTCGCAAGCTTGTTAATCGTTTTGAAATTCGGATGACTCGGCTTTTTGTGCCACAACCAACTTGATTCAACAGGTGCTTTGCTAGTAGACAGTCATTTGGGTGTTGCATTTGACCAATCCACTACATACATATTTTTCTCGTCTACATCCTTGCAAAGACAACTTCATTTGATTCAATAACTTTGATTTGGCATATTCCCATGTTGAATCCAACGTTGTAGCCCTTGTCACGAGTTGATCGATGCTTAGCAAGTTGAAGTTGAGTCCTTCAACATATGCAACGCCTGTGATTTCTAATCCATTTCTCTTGATGGATCCAATGCCTCTTATTTCACCAGAGCTTCATTTCCACCAAAAATGACTTTTGCTCCTTTAACTTCCTTGAATTTTGACAGATTTTTCTTTGTTTCCTCATGTCATGTGTCCGGGAATGTACCACTATCCATGTACCAGGTTCCTTGCACTCACTGCTCCTTGAACCCGCAATCAAGGAAATTAGGTTTTAGGTACCCATACTTGTCCGGGTCCCGAGGGGTTAGAATTGTAAGATGATCCAACCAACTTATAGCCAAATGATTTGACTCTGGGGGTTGCCATCTATCGCCATAATCATAATTAATCCTGGCAAATTGCTTTGGGGATTCTAGGTTCATACAACTGTCTCTTTTGTCTCGTATGCCCGCATATGTGTTTTAGCAATTGCCCTTCTTGGGTAGTTGTGGTGACTTTGAGTGTGATGCCTAGGTGCATAGGTGTGTCTTTGATGAAAGCTCTTATACTTTTGGAATGGCCTTTGGCCGAGTTCTTGGCCTTTGCCATTTGGGCTTATATTCCATAAGTCTATGCCGATAGTTCACATTATTCCAATCACTTGGCTTGGATATTTTCTACCATTCCCATCATATGTATTTCTTTTATGGATTTTCTGGGATTTTTGGTAGCTCTGCTTCTTTTTACAGTATATTTTCTCGTTAGGAGTTTGCTTTGAGGACTCGGTGAATCTCTTCTCACTGCCCTTTCAAAGACACTCAATCAAGTTGTTTTCCTTTTCCTTTGTAACCAAGGCCGCTTTGCTTGTTATTGTGCTTTGGAGTGAATGTGTGTGCAACATTTAGAGTTTTGGATTTTTCAGAATCTTCATGACTTGAAGATCCTTTTTCCAAAATTACTTTTGAGGTTTGACATAGCACGAGAGAATTAAATCCTAAGCTTTGTCTTGTCTCCACATTCTCTTTGACTCATAATAAGATCATCCAATGATTTAGATGCCTTAGTGAATGAGGCAATAATATTCTTGAGGTCATTCTCCCTCTTTTCTATAGCAAAGAATTTCTCGCTATTAATTTAGCATTTTCAACCTTTAAACTTTCATTCTCATCGCCTATTTGACTTAGAGTACTCGGCTCCTTAGTCGGCTTTGAGTTTTGACTTTTGAGTAGTCGCTTTCCTCATTCAATAGTGTGTGTGAGGATTTAATGTATTCAAAATCTTTCATCATTTTGCCTAATGAATCATAAAGATCAAATGGGTGATGAAGTGTGTGTGTCACAATCACTATCACTAGTGTCCGAGTTTGTTGAGTTAGATTGTACCTCATCTTCTTGGTCGTTGATCTCGTTCTTTGGCCATCAAGCATATCGGGCTTCTTCTTCGAGTCACTTGAGTAGTCGGCTTCATCGCTTCTCTCGAGTCACCGCTCTCTCTTGACTTGGTTTTTTTCGATCTCTGCCCATCATTGCCTTTTTCCTTTCTTGTCTTCTTTCTTCTCTCAAGACCTTCCTTTCTTCTTCATCCCCGTATTTGTTGACTACAGGATATGGACAAATCAATGGCATAGTGACCTGGTTGTCTGAGTTCCAAAGATAGATATTCAACCTTTGATTAGCTCTTTCCATTCTTGGATTGTCACCCTTTGATACTCAACTTTTTGATGATCCGCTCTTGGTTGGCCTATCTTCCCTTGATTTGGAGTGAGCCGAGTGTCTTCCGGAAGATTCACCCTTTCCTCTCTTGTAGTTCTTATTAAAGAACTTGTTGAATCTTTTAACCATCGTGGGCTATTTCTTCCGGGTCAATGACTTCTTTGACCTCGGCTCTCTTCACATCTTTAACAATTAGATCAACTGTTTTGGGTACAAATTGCCTCTTCCTCGGTCTTTTCTTCTCACCAAACTCGTATGCTTTGAGGTCCGAGAATAACTCATGGTTGGATGTCTTTGATAGGTCCATGGAATGTCTCGCTGCCATGACCTTCATTTCCCATTCACCGAAGACTTTTTAGGATCTTCATACACATTTCCTTCTCGTGTATATTCCTTTCCAAGTGCATGTACTCATTTGTGATTTCGTGAACCGAGCGTCTAGTTGATCCAGGTTCTCTCCCGAGATCATTTTGAAGTTCTCAAATTTTTGTACTGACCACCGATAATTTGTTTTCTTTGATTTGCTTCCGAGCCTTCACAAATCAATGTCACTTTGTCCTGCATTTCTTTAGCCGTTTTGCATGATTTGACTTTATTGAACATGGCTTTGTCCAAGGTTTTGTAAAGGATGTCCTTGGCTACATTGTCCAGGTTATATCTTTTTCTCGTCATCATTTGTCCACTCGCTTTTTGGTTTTTCAACCATGATCGTCCGGGAGCAACATCTTCTCTTCTCCTTCAAAGCAACTCTTCGTGCATACAAATGTTCACCTTTAAGATTTGCAGAGGCCCATCTTCTATCACTATCCACATCTCATCATGTAATGCTTTGATAGATGAGCCTCGCATACGAATTTTCCAATCATCAAATTCTTCAATAGTGAACATAGGGATGCGTGTCAAATTTGCTTCCATGATAATAACTTTTAATGATAAAAAGAGTTTCGAGAGTTTAAGTACTAAAGCGGACTTTGAAAAGTTTGGAGATCTAGTTCAAGAACTCAAGGCGGAGGGTTCAATGAACCAACCGCTCCGATACCACTTGTAGGTCCCAAGGGGTGTAAGTGTAAGGTTTAGAAGGGGGTTGAATAAACCTTACCAAATTTTCGATTTAGTCCTTTTTAAATATTCGAGTTGATACTACACACCGTGTCCTTGATGGACAATCAATTTAGTCACACAAGAGAGTTAATCTCTCAACGGACTCAACCGAGCCGTTGAAGGAATAACTCAAATTGTTGGCACTAAATTAACTCGATTGTGGTTTTGTTTTCAAATGGAAGACTTAACACCCTTAAGTTTGATTAAGCAAGAGTTTAGTGCTTGGTTTAGTACTTATAAATTATCAAGTGGATAGCAAATTTATCACAGATATAAGCGATTAAAAATGCAGAATTAAAATGCCGAAATGTAAATGACACAAAAAATTTTTATAGAGGTTCAAGATGGGGTAATTCTTCTACTCCTCTCTTCTCCAACTCCCCGGAGGAATCCACTAGGTAATGATCGATTTACAAAGTGGTAATGACCGTATACAAGTCTTGATCACACAAATGACTTGATCCTTTGGGACTCGATCGAGACGCCTTGATCACTCACCGGCTTCTCGTGCGACGCTCGGCTTCTTCACAGGGCACGCTTTGCTACTACAACTCACTTGCTCAAGCTCTTTGGATTTGATCACGAAGCCCTCCAAAAGCTTAAGACTTGGTTCGACCTTGAACCTTCCTACAATCCTTCGTGGAATGTAGACCCCTTTTTCTTCAAAAGTTTCCCCTTCAACCGATTGAAGTTCTCTTTCCTTCACAGTGAGTGTTGGATTGATGTACTTCGTAATGTAGGCTTGAGGATTAATCTTGAATGATTTGAGAGTATTTCGGTTATTATTTTAATTGATTTCTTTAATGTTCGTGGTTCGTAACCTTCTCTCGCAGTCATTCTTGACAGCTTTTATAGTGATCTTTCAAAAATTTGCCTGTTGAAGAGATAGGCTTATTTTTGAAAGTCACTTGCGTCGTTGGCTTGTCTTGTTGCGATCCTTGGAATTGCCATTTCCTCGTATGAATTGTTCTTTTACCTTTTCGTAGTTCGACACGGTGTAGTGCTTCCCATTGTTCATTTCATTTGCACGCTTCGGGATCGAGCACTCCAAGAAAGGTGGTATGGAGATATTACTTGTTTAAGTAATTCTCTTGATTTCCGTGCAATGGATCTTTTCACGATTATCTCGACTTGACCGCATTTCTTTGTTTTCCCCAGGTGACTTAGAGTCGACTTCCAATCATTGGATGACTCTTCATCACTTCAACTTGAGACTTGGCTTTTCTCGAGTTGACTTGATCGATCTCCACTTGGCCGCATCTCACCGCTTTTTAGTAGAGTTCCCGTCTACTCTTCTTTGCCATACTCACTGTCTCACACAGAGTCTTCCTTCCAGTCTTGATTGTCTTCTTGCATGTTAGGGCGTAGGCGACTTAACTCGGCTTGACCAGCTTTAATTGTTACAATGCATTATACAATAAGAATTGGGGTGCCAACATTCTATTCTAAGTTTTACATGGCATTCATCAAAATCTAAACAATAAAATTCCTAACATAGAGTAATAATTAAAAGAATTTAAATACAATTATATTTATCATTAATGTTTACTCGTCAAAGCGATGCGGTAGAATTGTCAAATAGTACAAAGACAATACGTGAAATAAGTACATGTTCGAATAAAAATCGAGGCTTCACATACAGGTTCAAATATATCTCAGAAAAGCAGGGATGTGAAGAGACACTACCAAATATAACTCACGTTCTTAACTTATATTAAAATTAAATTACATATTTACCCTTAACAACCATTAATTAAATATAAACTAAAATACAAATTAATTAAATCTGCACCATTAAAAAAGAGACTAATGCTCTAGCTTTGGTCTCACATACTCACCTAACTTACCAGGACTCACTTCATCCACACCAAAAGGTCTTTAGTTCAAATCTCACCGCCGCCCATAAATATGTTCCACATGTAAGACTTCATAGACAATCGCCTACACATGGCGTAATATGTGTTAAAATAGTCAATGACTACAAAAAGGTCAAACTATAATTTTTCCAAATACAAGATTATGAAATATACATAATTTGTTGACTAGGAAGTTTCCCTAGATTATCATATATATGACATTTTATTGCAATATTACACCAAACAGTCTTGAGTAATCATAAGTTATATGATCTAATATTACTAATCAAATCAAAACAAACTTATTTAATTATCTAAATATTTGCCAACAATTATTTTATTTCATTATTTAACTATCTTACTCCATATTTTTAATGTGCAAGATTCGATAATAATGACCATATTTTCATAACTTCGGTGGATTTAAATTACATATATAACATACTACTAGTTCAATGCACCATAGCCAAATTGCCACAATTTTATTATAATTGCTCAAATTACAACCAAAATAATTCAGTTGTAAAAAAGAGTAATAGGAAATTAACAAATTGATGATATAGCATCAAGTAATTTCTTATCCAACAACAAATCAGTTTGATACTATGATCAAGTATCTTTTATTATGTTTCATATTTTCTACATATCTCTTTGAGGAGGAAGGAGCGATTGTTTTTTCTTTAATAATGTTAAGGTCGATCTGGAATAATCTTACTTCTCCTGAGCCGTTGTTGGTGCACTGTTCGTCTAAGGATAACGATCTTGGAAACCATACACTAACATTCCATCAAGATTTTCATTTTTCTTTTTGTGTGATACCTTATATTACAAGGTTCCATTGTGAACTTCGATGGGGTAACAAGGGAAAATCGTTCTATGCTTATAAAGCGAAGTGGTGGTTTGGCAAACCTTGTTATGCTCATGAGTGCAATTGGACAGCAAATAATGATGGTCTTTACTTATATCCCGATAGAAAAATGTATGATTGGGAATAAACAGGTTCATGATAATTATACTTATAATAAAAGGTGAACTTCGTATATATCAAAATATCATAATATAATTGAGTTGCATTATATATTATGCAATGTATTCTATATGATTTTGTTCGAACGCTAAAACCCTATAAAAGTCTAACAATCCTCGCAAGAGAACAAGATCAATTGTAGGGTAGCAAGTTAACCACGAGTCGTCTCTCAAGGATGAATTAGCTTGCAAATAATTACTATGTATCACAATAAACATAAAATAAATCCTAAACACTTTAACATAACTTGTGATTTTAAAAACAAAAGAAAAACAAATAAAAAGACGAATTAGAACTAAACATAATTAAACTCGCTAGAAAAATAAGATGGATAAAAGTCTAGGATTTTGGATCATCTCATCAAATTTGCAAGCATGCGATTAACAAATAAAACAAATAAGTAAAACCTATGCTTAGATTTGATAACTCATGTATTCACAGATTAGGGCTATCCGTACATAAATTGCTATTTTCATTAAGCCAAGTTAGGTAATAGATCTCTGATTCAAATCTAACCCCCTAATTGAATTTAGTCCGGAAATAATAACTTCTCTCAATCTCAATTATTTCCCCAAAATAATCAAAAGTTGGCCAAACAATCAATTATAACAAAAAATAATTCACATAGGAGAAGCATAATCAATTACTCAATACTCATGCTTGTTTTTTTGATTCAATTCATCCTAACCCTAGAGCAAATAAATTTGCTCATTGATAGATTAATAATTCAATTAAATAAGAGATAATAATCTCAAACATCATCCTGAAGCTATTAATACCAAAAGAAAATTAAATAAACAAATAAAGGTAGAGAAGAATTATACTTTTTCAAATTGTAGGGAAACCCCCAAAAGAAAGCCCTAAATTAACGTGAAGAAGAAGAACGAGAGAAAAGAGAGAAAACCGAATCTTGTTTCTAGCTTGAATAAATATAAAATCTAAAGCATATACTCCCCTTATATTAGCCCAATGGCCCTAACAACTTGGAAGATCCAAATTCGATAAGAAAACTAGTAAAAATCGATAAGATCAGTAAAAAAATTGTTCTAATTTTATGTCTTGAACGGTCATTGAATGGCCATCGAACATCCACTCTTCAGAGAGGTCTTTTCGAAAACGACCATGGAATGGTCGTTCCATGCTTCTCTTCTCTCGAACGGCCTACTACTTTGGAAATAGCCAGGGAACGGATGTTCCTTTTACTTTTTCCAATGCGAACGGCCGTTCGCCGTACGTTTGCCTAGTTTCTTCCTTGTTCACTTCTCTTAGCCCACTCTTTGTTTCTTCTTTGTTATACCTACACTTTTCCACCAAGAACAAGCATAACACACATAAAAATAGACTCAACAACAAAACACACAAACATACAAGCAAAAATACGAAATATACTATAAAAATATGGAAATGAAATAAAAATAACCACATAAAAATACTAACAAAAACACACAAAACAACTCCCCGACACTTAGTATTTTACTTGTCCCCAAGCAAATAATAGCACCTATAAATCCAACAAGAAATACTATGTCCAATTCGAGAGTCAATTCATCCAGCACACCACATCCTATGCACCTTGGATTATCCTTCATTGATCCCCAATCTTCACAACAGACTCACTCAACTAAGTTTAATGGTTAGTTAAGGTGTTCAAAGACTTACTAGGTTTCAAATCGTGTCAAATGGCAACCATATCATACACACAACAAATCACGCAATTACTAGCCACGAACCTTTTTATTGATATATATATATATATATATTCGCTAGAACTCTCGAGATATTCTTCCACTAGGTATAAACTTTGGATTTTTTTGCAAAGGCTCCTAGGGTGGTTTCTCATACTCATGTTTGAGCTACCGTTTTACGTAAAAGACAAACATGGGGCTCAAGAATGCTCCTAGTTACTAAGCAACTCAACCAGCGGAGTATAATCGCGATTGCTATATTTTGCTCTTTTATTGCTCTCTTTTTGTTTTCACTTTGTCACACCTTTTCTTTTTGATTTTTTTTTGATTATGTGGTTTTTTTTCTTTCGCAAGGCTAGCAATATTGTGTACACACATAAATGAAAACAGGGTTTGTACTTAATTCACATCAATTAAAACTTCACAATTCAAGCCCCACAACCTAAACTATCATTTCACCATCGCCTTATTTGTCTATCACAAGGGATTATTCACAATTTAGTCAAATCCTAATTATCAAATTCACGGTGCCATTTTATAATCGAAATTCAAATTGCTACATCTATTTCAAGTTAGCTAAACAACACTATTATTAAGCTTAAACAATCAAAGGGCTAGTAAAAGAAATAACCACATGCAACTATAACACCTAAACAACAACCAATGCTCCCCCAACACTTAAAGCATGTAGTAACCTCAATGCGTAAAAATAAAAGAGAAGGGAAAAGGAGACATCCCTGATAAACGCGACAACAACAAAACAGTTAAGTCAAACATGTATGCCAACAATCATGGAAAAGGACGTGTGAAAGGAAAAGGATTTTTTTGTGTACAGTAGCGAACGGCCGTTCGGTGCCCATTTGTGTAGAATGGATGCTACTGCAGTTGAGCGAGGATGATTGAACAGGGAGCGAATTGCGTGCTAACAGAGGCCAATGTTTTTCGAATGCATTGTGAACGGCGTGAAGGAACTATGCGCGGGCTAGGCCGATGTTTGTCAAACGGCGACCGTACGGGCATGCTGCAGAGGGCTATGTTTGGCGAACGGTCGTTTGCCACTATTTGATTATTTTTTTATTTTTTTATTTTTGTTTTATTTTTTGATGATTATAATCGTAAAATATTGGGTTGCCTCCCAAGAAGCGCTATTTAATGTCATTATCTTGACGACTGCAACTGATAAAATAATGGTGGGTCATTGAGCAAAACATCTCTTAACACCTTGAAATAATAATCTGGCTTACTCAAGCTTTGAATCACATCATGTTCCTTCCATAAGACATCTTTCACAGCAGAATCGGTAGAGTCAACAATAAAATTATCATGTGAGGCACGTGTAGAACTACAAGCTATATCAACAATTGAAAACAGTTTTTTCCAAGACACTCATACTTAATTTTCTGTTTTTGGCATCAATCAAAGTATTGGTTGTGGCCATGAATGGTCTACCCAAAAATATAATATGATCTTTAAAATTACTTTTATCCTTTTTTGTATCCAAGACAATAAAATCAGTGAGAATTTTAAAATTACCTACTTTGACTAAAACATCTTCAACAATGTATCTAGGGTACCTAATGGACCTACCAACAAGTTGCAAATGCAACCTAGTGGACTTCAATTCCCCCAAATCTAATTGTTTAATTAAATACAGAATAAGACATAAGGTTAATTCCAGCTCCAAGATCAAGTATACCCACAACTTTCTTACCATTCCCAAAAGAAATATTAACAATAGAACTACCGGGATCTTATTGTTCTGGGAGTGGACTTAGGGATGGAGTAAGATAAGATTATCAGTTTTGTGGACTGGCGATCCCTTACTGGCTTCCATATTCGTGTTTTCTTCACTCGCATCACATTTTTTTCTACTTTTGCCATGTCTACAGAGTTAGGCAAGATAGTGGAATAAAGAATCTCAATTTAATTATCATAAATCTCCCCAAAGTCAAGAACGGTGATGGCTTGAGCTTGGGCTGGTTGACTAGGCAATGCGTCCTTCTTGAAGACATGTCGAGCTATTTCACCAACTTGAGTAGCCAATTGACCAACTTGAGTCTCAATACGCTTCAACAAGGCTTCCATATATTCAAACCGTCTATTGTTACCTTATTATATTTGCTGACTAACTAGAATAAAGGAATTCAAGTTTTCTTCAAAAGATGGAGGCCGAGATTGGGTTGATGGTTGATCTTGGGGTTGCGGTAGCCTCAGATATATTTGAGATGGATTTTGTGAATTGCCCCAACTAAAGTTTGGATGATTCCACCAACCTAGGTTGTAACCTTGAGCGAAAGGATCATTACGAAGCCTCTTGCTGATAACCCTGGGTAGCGTTTATGCCCTAAACCTGCTGTTCAATCATAACATTACAAACATTAGACCCATGACTGAACTCATCACAATTCCTGCACGACTCGGCGAAATGAGAGGGTCCGTTGATGGATGCCTCCTTATAGCCAACAATTGCACTTGCTTAGTTAATTCAAAGATTTGTTTTGTCACATCGTAGCTTGAAGCTACTTCATTCACGATAGCCCGCTTTGCCTCTGGCAATCTTTTGTTGTGAATTAGTTCTCATCATCTCCAAAATATCATAAATTGCTTGAGCCTTGTGTTCACCCATATCACCCACACACCCATATCACCCACAGTGGCATTGTCAACCATATATTGATAATTATGTGATAACCCATCACATAGAAATTGGTTTAACAATTCCAATTGGTAGTATGATGTGGAATTTAATATGTAAATCCTTAAAGCGATCCCAAGCCTCATGAAAAAGGCTCTCCATCCATTTGACTAAAAGTATCTATTTTAGCTCGCAGATCTGAAGTCTTCTGATGTGAATACTACCAACCCATTAACTTATTGTACACCGCCTCCCAATTAGTAAGAGAGTTGAGAGGTAGAGACATCAGCCAAGTTTTTGCTCGGTCCTTCAGAGTGTATGAAAAATAGTACATCCAAATTTGATCTTCATCTAAATCTTGTAGAGGAAAAATTAGGATGATTGAATATAATTCCCGAATGAGTTGAGAAGATCTTCATTGGGCATTCCATAAAATGACGGCAACTGATTAAAGTGTATGGTTTTGAGCTCATAGGCCGTGCTGCTTGGCCTAAGGTGATTCAGGAGGTCGCATTCCCAATGGCAAGGCGTGCGAACTCACACATCGAAGCGCGACGTGCCTCACATTGTTTCCGTTTTGATTATCACCCATTGCTAGTTTGTAGTCCTGTTTGTTCTTCCTTTGGAACTTGATTGTGAGAATACTCGCTACTATCCATAGAATCATCCCCTTCTTTCCTTGCACGCCTCGCATCCGGATGGATATCGCCCACGAAAGGCACAGGGTCCTGATTAAGATTGTTAGTCCTTGCATAAACAACACAAGAAAAAGCAGATCAAACGCACTAAAGGGAATAAATTAAAAATTAAAAGAACCAAAAAGAATCCTAAACTAAAAATAAACAAAAAAAATAATCTAGAAACACGAAAAATAAAAACAATAATTGTAACGCCTAAACCGTTGCCCGGCAACAGCGCCAAAATTTTGTTCGACCGGTAAACACCTATAGAAGTATAACAATCTTCGTAAGAGATCGAGATCAATTGTAGGGTAGTAAGTTAACCACAAGTCATCTCTCAAGGAAGATATAGCCGAAAAATAATTATAATGTATCACAATAAACATAAAATAAATCCTAAACACTCTAACAAAATTTGTGATTTTAATAACTAAAAAAATAATATGGATGAAAGTCTAAGATTTCGGAATCATCTCATCAAATTTGCAAGCGAATATCAACTAATTGATCATGCTTTTAACAAATATAACAAACAAATAAAACCTGGCTTAGATATGATAACTCATGTACTCATGATTAGGGCTATCCCTATATAATTTGCTATTTTCATTAAGTCAATTTAGATAATACATCTCTCGATTCATATCTAACCCCCTTCAATTTAGTCCGAAATAATATCTTCTCAATCTCAATTATTACCTCAAAAAAATAAAAGTTGGCCAAACAATCAATTATAACAAAATTTATTTCAATTAGGAAAAGCATAATCAATTACTCAACACTCATGCTTATTTATTTGATTCAACTCATCATAATCCTAGATCAAAGAAATTAGCTCATGGATAGATTCATCAATTCAATTAAACAAGAGATAATAATTACAAACATCATCATGAAGCTATTAATACCAAAAGAAAATCATTAATACCAAAAGAAAATAAAATAGACAAATAAAGGTGGAGAAGAATTTCATTTTTTCAAGTTCTAGGGAAATCCCCAAAAGAAAGACCTAAATTAACGTGAAGAAGAAGAACGAGAGAAAAGAGAGAAATCCAAATCTTGTTTCTAGCTTGAATCAATATAAAATCTAAAGCCTAGGCTTCCCTTATATAGCCCAAAGGCCCTAACAACTTGGAAGATCCAAATCCTATAAGAATACAACTAAAAATCGATAAGATCAGTAAAATATTCGTTAAGATTTTCTGTCTTGAACGGTCACCGAACGGCCAGCGAACGACCATCGAATGGCCACTCTTCAGAGAGGTCTTTTTTGGAATGGTCATGGAATGGTTGTTCCATGTTTCTCTTCTCACGAACGACCTGCTACTTTGGGAATGGCCAGGGAATGGCCGTTCTCTTTACTTTTTCCAACATGAACCGCCATTGAATGGTCGTTCGTTACCTGTTTGCCTAGTTTCTTCCTTATTCACATTCTTAGCCTACTTTTTATTTCTTCTTCATTCCACCTACACTTTTCAATCAAAACAATCATAACACACACAAAAATAGACTAAATAATCATTACATCTAAGATAATAATAGGACACTTGTCTTCTTCTTGGTGTGCATGGGACGCATGGTGGCCATGTGTTGAGAGGTACTTATTGACTTGTCTCGTTGATGTATTGACAGGTGGCACCTTGGTCTGCCACTAGTGAATTGGATCTACTTAGTAGGAGAATATTGAGTGGAACACTCACTTGAATTATTTTTGTTGTAGTGGGTTGAGCACGGCTCGGCCATCTGGGCTTGGTCCACGTCACCCGGTCGGTCCATGTCATCTTGGATGGCTTACGTCATAATCATTTGAATGACTATGTGGATGTATTTCTTCCAGCTCAACTCGGTATCATCAATGGCCCCCAAGTTCAATGTTGAGAAGCAGATTCTTCGAAACGGTTTTGAACTTTAATTGTGGAGAAAATAAAAATATCAAACAGTTTTTAAACTGCTAATGTTGGGAAATTTATTGTTTAGATTTTGATGAATGCCATGTAAAACTTATAAAAGGAAGTTGGCACCCCATTTTCGTTGTAAACTACATTGTAATAAATAAAATACGGCCAAGCCGAGTTAAGTCACTATGCCCAAACATGCAAGAAGACAACTGAGACTAGAAGGAAGACTCACGCGAGACAAAATTGAGTATGGCAAAGAAGAGTAGACGGAAACTCTCTTGTAGGAGGAGCAGTGAGATGCAAACAGTGGAGTATCAGTCAAGTCAACTCAAGAAAAGCCAAGTCTCAAGTTGAAGTGACAAGAGTCATCCAATGATTGGAAGCGACTCTAAGTCACCTGGGGAAAGCGAGGAAATGCAAATCAAGTCGAGATAATCGATAAAGATCCGTTGCACGTAAATCAAGAGAATTACCTAAACAAGTAATATCTCCATACTACCTTTCTCGAAGTGCTCGACCCGAGCGTGCAAAAGGAATAAACCAATGGAAGCACTACACCGTGTCGAACTCGAAAAGGTGAAGAATAATTCATACGAGGAAATGGCAATTCCAAGGATCGCAACAAGACAAGCCAACGACCACAAGTGACTTTAAAAAATAAGCCTATCTCTTCAACGGGCAGATTTTTGAAAGATCACTATAAAAGGCTGAGGAATGACTTTGAGAGCAAATGGACCAGAACCAAAAACATTCAAGCAATTATTAGAATCAGAATCAAATATTCTCAAGTTATTAAACGCTAAATCCTCAAGCCTACACTACGAAGAACATCAATCCAACACTCACCTGTGAAGGAAAGATAACTTCAATCAGTTGAAGAGGAAATTATCAAGAATCAAGGGGTCTACATTCCACGAAGGAGTGTAGGAAGGTTCAAGGTCGAACCAAGTCTTTAGCTTTTGGAGGGCTTCGTGATCAAATCCAAAGAGCTTGAGCAAGTGGGTCAGAGTAGCAAGGCAATGCCCCCTGTGAAGAAGCCGAGTCGTATGAGAAGCCACCGAGTGATCAAGGCGTCTCCGATCGAGTCCCAAAGGATCAAGTCACCGTGTGATCAAGACTTGTATCCGGACTCTACCACTTTGTATACTTGATCAATACCTAGTGGATTCCTCCGAGTTGGAGAAGAGAGGAGTAGAAGAATTACCCCATCTTCGAACCTCTATAAAAATCTTATTTTGTCATTTACATTTCAAAGACTTTAATTCTTGCATCATATTTGTTTAATTTTGCTGACATATTTGCTATCCATTAGATAATCTCTAAGTACTAAATCAAGCTCTAAATCTCTACTTAACCAAACTTAAGGGTGTTAAGTCTTCCGCTGAAAACAAACCACAGTTGAGTTAATTTAGACTTAACGCCGAGTTATTCCATCAACAAACTCGATTGAGTCTCATGAGAGACTAACTCTACCGATTAATTAAATTGGTCATCCCACCAAGGACACAAATTGTAGTATCAACTCGAACTTTTAAAAGGACTAAATCAAAAATTTGGTTCAACCCCCCCTTCTAAATCTTACACTTACACCCCTTGGGACCTACAAGTGGTATCAGAGCGGTTGGTTCATTGAGCCTTCCGCACCGGTTACTTCGAACTAGATCTCCAAACTTTTCAAAGTCTCGCTTTAGTACTTAAACTTTCAAAACTCTTTTTATCATTAAAATTTATTATCATGGAAGCAAATTTGACACGCATCCCTATGTTCACAATTGAAGAATTTGATGATTGGAAAATCCGATGCGAGCTCATCTATCAAAGATTACATGATGAGATGTGGATAGTGATAGAGGATGGGCCATCGCAAATCTTAAAGGTGAACACAAACAAAAAGAGTTGTAGCCGAGGTGAAGAGGATGTCGCTCCCAGGACACCGCCATGGTTGAAAAACCAAGAACCGAATGGACAAATGATGACAAAAAGATACAACCTGGACAATGTAGCCAAGGACATCCTTTACAAAACCTTGACAAAGCCATGTTCAATAAAGTCAAATCATGGAAAACGCCAAAGAAATCGGGACAAACTAACACCGATTTGTGAAGGCTCGTGAGCAAATCAAAGAAAACAAATTATCAAAGTGGCCGTACAGAAATTTGAGAACTTCAAAATGATCTCGGAGAAAAACCTGGATCAACGGATGCTCGGTTCACGTAAATCACCAACGAGCTATCCGCACTTGGAAAGGAATATACACGAAGAAATGTGTATGAAGATCTTAAAAAGTCTCCCAACCGAATGGGAAATGAAGGTCATGGCACTAAGACATTCCATGGACCTATCGAAGACCTCCAACCATGAACTATTCTCGGATCTCAAAGCCTACGAATTTGAGTTGAGAAGAAAAGATCAGAAGAGACAGTTGTACCCAAAACAGTTTGCTCTAATTGTTAAGGATGGAAAGAGAGCCGAGGTCAAAGAAGTCATTGATCCGTAAGAAATAGCCCCGATGGTTAAAAGGTTCAACAAGTTCTTCAATAAGAACTACAAGAGAGGCAAGGGCGAATCTTCCGTAAGACACTCGGCTCCCTCCAAGTCAAGGGAAGATAGGCCAACCAAGAGAACAAATCATCAAAAAGTTGAATATCAAAGGGCCGACAATCCAAGAATGGAAAGAGTCGATCAAAAGGTTGAATATCTATCTTGAACTCAGACAACCAGGTCACTATGCCATTGATCGCCCATATCCTCGTAGTCAACAAATACAGAATGAAGAAGAAAAAAAGGTCTTCGAGAAAGAAGACAAGAAAAGAAAAAGGCAATGATGGTCAGCAGAGATCACGAGACAAATGCCAAGTCAAGAGAGACAATGATTCGAGAGAGCAAAGAAGCCGACTACTCAAGTGACTCAAGAAGAAGCCCCGATCCGTTTAATGGCCAAGGAACAAGATCAACCTCGACCAAGAAGATGAGGTACACTCTAACTCATCAAACTCGGATTCTAGTGATAGTGATCGTGACACACACACTTCATCACCCACTGATCTTTATGATTCATTAGGCAAAATGATGAAAGATTTTGAACACATTAAATCCTCACACACACTACTAAATGAGGAAAACATCCTACTCAAAGCTAAAACTCACACGGTGACTAAGGAGCCGAGTACTCTAAGTCAAATAGGCGATGAGAATGAAAGTTTAAACGCTGAAAATGCTAAGCTAACAACGAAATAGTTGTCGAGAAAATAGGAGAATGACCTCCAAAATGTGATTGCATCATTCACTAAGGCATCTAAATCATTGGATGATCTTATTATGAGTCAAAGAGAATGTGGAGACAAGACAGCTTAGATTTAACTCATCTCGTGCTATGTCAAATTCCAAAAGTAATTTTGGAAAAAGGATCTTCAAGCAATGAAGAGTCTAAAAATCCAAAACTCTAAATGTTGCACACACATTCACTCCAAAGCACAATTACAAGCAAACGCGGCCTTGGTTATAAAGGAAAAGGAAAACAACCCGATGAGTGCGCTGAAAAGGACAAATGAGAAGAGATTCAATGAGTTTCTCAAAGAAACTCCAAACAAAATACTCAAAGAAAGAAGAAGCTACCAAAACCCTAAAAATCTATAAAAGAAATACATATGATGGGAATGGTAGAAAATATCCAAGCCAAGCTGATTGGAATGATGTGAACTATCAAAGAAAGACTTATGGAATATAAGCCCAAATGGCAAAGGCCTAGAACTCAAAGAAAGGCCATTCCAAAAGTATAAGAGCTTTCATCAAAGACAAATATGCACCTAGGCACTACACTCGAGACACCACAATTACCCAAAGAAGGCGATTGCTAAAACTTATACACAGCATACGACAAAAGAGACAGATGTATGAACCTAAAATCCCCAAGCAATTTGCCAAGATTAATTATGATTATGGCACGATAGATGGCAACCCCTTAGAGTCAAATCATTTGGCTATAAGTTGGTTGATCATCTTAAAACTTAATATGGGTACCTAAAACTTAATTTCCTTGATTGCGTTCAAGAATGTACCAGTACCAAGGAACCTGGTACATGGACATGCATGGTCGTTCCGGACATATGACAGAAACAAGAAAAATCACAAAATTCAAGGAAGTTAAAGGAGCAAAAGTCATATTTGGTGGAAATGAAGCTCCAGGTGAAATAAGAGGCATTGGATCTATCAAGAGGAATGCATTAGAAATCACGGATGTTGCATATGTTGAAGGACTCAACTTCAACTTGTTAAGCATCATCAACTCGTGACAAGGGCTATAATGTTGGATTTAACATGGGTATATGCCAAATCAAGGATATTGAATCTAATGAAGTTGTGTTGCAAGGATGCGCATAAAAGAACATGTATGTAGTAGATTGGTCAACCGCTACACCCGGCCACTGTCTATTAGCAAAGAGCACAAATTGAATCAAGTTGGTTTGTGGCACAAAAAAGTCGAGCCACCAATTTCAAAACGATTAACAAGCTTGCAAGAAGTAATCTTGTGGAAGGACTTCCGACTCGAGATACAAGAAGGAGAGTATATGTGATGCATGTCGGAAGGAAAACAAATCAAATCATCATTCAAAGAAAAGACATGCCCATCTTCAACAAGAATATTGCATCCGCTACATATGGATCTATTTGGCCCAAGAGAACCAAAAAGCATAAGTGGAAAGAAATACACCTTGGTGGTAGTAGATGACTACTCAAGATATACATGGACAATATTCATGTGTAAGAAGAAAGAAACTCTACGAAACTACCACAAATGATGAAGAGGATTCAAAACGAGAAGAGCCAAACCATTATCAAAATAAGATCGGACAGAGTAACCGAGTTTGTCAATGGAATAATAACTCGATATTGTATTGAAAATGGTATTGGTCATGAACTATCTGCAGCAAGGACTCCACAAAGAGAATGGAGTTGCGAAGAAAGAAGGAAACGAGAACTCTCAAAGAAGCGGAAGACCATGTTAGTCAAGACGGGGTTACCAAAAAGATTTTGGGTCAAGCAATCAACACAAATTTACACTCAAAACAGATGTATGATAAAATGTGAGAAACCGACAAAGACTCCCTATGAGATTTGGACTGAAAAAACCAAATGTTGCATATTTTAGAATATTTGGATGTAAATGCTTCATTCACAACAATGGCAAAGACAATCTAAAGGCCTTTGATGCTAAAGCGAGATGAAGGTATCTTCTCGGGATACTCAAATGAAAGCAAAGCCTCAGAGTACTCAACAAAAGGACTATGGTTGCGAGAAGAATCCATTCATGTGGTATTCGATGAGCCAAATGTAAATCGAGAAGACATTGAAGAGTTAGGCGATAAGTGAATCATCCAACCATACGTAAAGAGTCCCTATCTTTGTCAAGTCAAGCCGGAACTATTAACTCGGATGAAGATGAGATAGCCGAGTCTCATAAAATGCTTTGGAAAATTTGCGCTAAGTGAGTGCGAGAGAGCTTATCAAAACAACACACCGCTAGACAACTCAACCCTAACTTACTTCAACCTGATGTAAGATGGGCCGAGAGACCATCCACCGTAACTTGTCATTGGAGATATAAGAGAAGGTGTCAAAACAAGATCCGAACTCAACAAGAAGCTATGTTCACATGCTTTATCTCGCAAATAGAGCCCAAAGATGTGTTACAAGCATTGGATGAGACACATTGATTCAAGCTATGCAAGAAGAGTCAATCAGTTTGAAAGAAATAAAGTATGGGAATTAGTTCAAAGACCCACACATCAAAACGTTATTGGTACTAAATGGGTGTTCGAAACAAGATGAACGAGGAAGGTTCTGTGGTAAGAAACAAAGCAAGACTAGTAGCCAATGGATATTGCCAAGAAGAAGGAATAGATTTTGATGAAACATTTGCTCCTGTAGCAAGATTGGAAGCAATAAAGATATTTCTTGCCTATGCTGCTCAAAGAATTTCATTGTATATCAGATGGATGTAAAAAGTGCATTCCTAAATGGTCTATTGGAAGAAGAAGTGTATGTTGAACAACCTCCTGGATTTGAGCAGAAGACTCTTGGAGATAAGGTATACAAGCTCAAGAAAGCCTTGTATGGATTGAAACAGGCACCCAGAGCATGGTATGATACCTTGTCACAATTCCTAACTGAGAATGGATTCACAAAAGGAAAAGTAGATAGAACACTTTTCTTAATCCAAGACAAAAAGAGTATACTTTGCTTGTTCAAATATATGTGGATGACATCATTTTTGGATCCACAAACAAAGAAGCTCGTGTGAAAAATTTTCAAACCTCATGCAAAGTAAATTCGAAATGAGCATGATGTGAGAGTCGACATTCTTCCTTGGACTCCAAGTGAAACAATCAAGGATGGAACGTTCATAAGTCAAACAAAATACAAAGAGAGACTTAATGAAGAAATTTGGTATGGAGGAGAAGTCTTCTCCGTGAAAATACCAATGAATACATCACCAAAATGGACATGGATGCAGATGGAAAGCCTGTAGATCAAACAAGATACGAGCACTTATTGGATCATTGTTCTATCTCACAAAGAGCGTGCCGACATCACCTTTCTTTGTAGGTGTATGTGCAAGATTTCAATCTGCTCCAAAAGAGAGCCATATGACAACAAATGCTAAGAGAATCTTGAGATACTTGAAAGGAAGCCAAGAAGTTGGCTTATGGTATCCAAAGGAAGGTGGATTCAAGCTAATTGGCTATTCGGACTCTGACTATCTTTGGATGCATAGTTGACAGGAAGAGCACCTCGAGGCACATGTCAAATGCTAGAAACAGTGATTTCCTGGTTTAGCAAGAAAAAATTCAATAGCCACCTCTACAACAAGACAGAATACATAGCGTGGCAAAATGTTGTGCCCAAGTCCTATGGATGAGACAAGAAATGAGAGACTATGAAGTTGAAGAAAAAGAAATTCCAATTATGTGTGATAACACAAGTGCAATTGCAATCACTCAAAATCCTGTGTTGCACTCAAGAACAAAGCATATCGATGTCAGATATCACTTCATAAGAGATCATGTTGAAAAGAAGGACATCATCTTGGAATATATCTCAACTGATAAACAATTGGTGACATCTTCACAAAACCATTATGTGAATCAAGATTTGAAGAACTCAAGCATGAGTTAGGGTTAATTGAGCTGAGCTGACACTCAGAAGAATCAAAGAAAAGAAATGGAACACAGAAAGGGAAAAAGAGCTGAACTCTAAAATCAGCGAATGAATCACCAGACGTAAAGACAAACTGACTACACCAAGTCACCGACACTGAGTCACAAAGAGGACTGTGAGAAGAAGAGTTAAACCAGCTGAGAGTAAAAGCTGAATCATTTATGAGAAAAGTGATAAAAACGCAGTCGTTTTTACTAAGTGGGAATGTTTTTAAGAATGACGTCAACATAATTATGACGTGTACAGGCAAAAGCTGCACACCAAGCTTATGATTGGATATAAATGCTGCCGCATTAAATACGAGACAATAAATGCTAAATCGGGCGTGCAAAATCTAAACCATTGATTTCGATCACATTTCAAAACCACCCGCACGCCCTTTTCATAAACCATACTTAAACCATTTTCGTCCGTTTCTCTCACACACTACCAAAACTGTTCATTTCTCTCTCAGAAGCAAAGGCAAAACTCTCTCAAAACCCTATCTATCTTCAAATCAATCTCTAAGTTTTCTTCGGTGAAATCCTGAAAAATGGCACCAACCTATGATTTTGTCAAGTTAGGAAAGCAAATCCACACCGGGTCTACTGTGGATTTCGACGGCATGGTGAAACAGGGGTCCGACGACACCCTAGTGAAGAAAATTGCTGAGAAATTGGAAACGTCCGGGCTGAAACCGTTTCTGACGTTGGAATATCCGATGACCTATGTAGAGGAGGTCGCACAATTCTACGTGAATACTAAAATTCACGATGAAGGGATAAAGTCATATGTTCACGGAAAGAAGCTCACCATCTCTGCCAAGGATTTGGCTTAACACTGCTCACTACCGATGGAAGGAGCATCGAAATTAACGGTGATGTAAACCTGGTTCTTTGCTTGGAAGGAAGTAGCCAAGCCCGACTATGCTTGATAAAATAATTTACACAAAAAACAAGAGGTCGAAGGAGGATTATCACAAGTCGTTGGACATAGTTGCCAAATGCATAGACATCAAATTTGGCGGCTTTGACCAATCATCAAAAGCAAAGTTGATCGTAATGGCCGCGCGATCATTGAAGAAAGGAAAATAAAGCAAATCAATGAGTTTGTCTACAGCAGACTATGCCAAAATGTAGGGAACAAATCCTTCAAGGAAGATGGTACATTTGGAGGATCGCTAGGATATGGCCTGGTGATTGGCCGGGTGATGGAGGTGAAAGGAGTCCTCTTAGACATGGAAAGGCGTTCCATGTAAACAAGAGGATGTTCAGATCAAACCTCTCTCGCGCACGAGAAGAGAGCCTACGCCAAGAGAGCCGACACGAGTGAGGGGGAATCACCACTGAAGATACAAATGCTTTCCTCTCCACCAAAGAAGAAAAGTCGCCCTGCAAGCTAAGAAGATGCTCCCTCAAAAAAGAAAGTCAAACTCGCTTCCGCCCCCGCCAGAACCGAGTCACCCGCCCGCAGCTCGTGTCTCCCGCTCTCAAAGAAATGGCGGTCGAGAAGGACTCTCAACTACCTTCTCCGATCGTCAAAAAGAGGAGATCGACAAGCCAAGACGGCCAGCTCCTCGAGAAGAAAACACCAAAGACGCCCCCGCCGCCCAAGACTGAAGAAATCGTCTCCGAACCGGAAATCACTCGGTACAAACTAGAGACGAAGAAGAATCATCAAGCACTCCGAGCTTGAGAAACCGGCCGAGTCGACCACTCACCGAGCAGATATCGGAGACTACTCGGAGAAGTAGAGTCTCCGGATACTATAGATGAAACAATAAGTCTGTCACAAGCGATCAAGAGGCAAATCAAGAAATAGATGTAGTCCGCGCAAATGAGACACAAGAAGAAGGATAGTGATGTGATGATCCTATCCCCACCTTACCCGGACATCCAAAATCGCCTGCATGAGAGTGGAGGAAATGGAAATTGAGTCGATCCAGGGAAATGCAGTTCCAATGGCCCGAGTTTATAGAAGAAGAAGAGGAATCATTGAACTTCCTTGACCGACCTCTATGATCCCAAAGATCGATGAAAACAATCGCACGAGATATCCTGCAGATCTTCAAGGATAAGGAGAAGGAGCGATCGCGTAAGAAAGCGAGGCAAGAGAGAAGGCCAAAGATCTCGCCTCTCACCGGAACCACAGAACATACGCATTCTCACTTCGATATTCTATCGAGAAAGTGATGAGGATCTGACCGCCACGCCACGAAGAAGAGTTGCAAATGCAAACAGCAATGCATGATTCCGAAATTCTTCATGAGAAGAGCATGATGGAGGGACCAGGAGAGTCCTCCAAAACACACTGAAATTGATCCAATGGGAGTGGTTCAAAAATCGCCACCGTTGTTCTTTGCCACCACTTCCCCACTCACTCGGAAGAAGAAATTAAGAGAATCGGCGATGAAATCGGGTTAGTGGGGACCCCAACAGCCACCCCTAATGAAGGTGTCTTACCACCTGCCCCAACGGTTGAACACTCGGTAGAAACAACCGGGAGTTTGGAGACGAGTGACCCCATTCCAAGTCACTCACCGGTGCGCCACCGAGGGGGAAACTCCTCCACCGCAGCAAGGTCGGAGAATGCTGCGAGATGACTCCACAACGAATCCGGAGGCGAAAAGTGGAGAAAGTACAAACACAAAACGAACAGCAAGTTGCCATCAACGAAGCTCGAGATAGTTGAGACTGTCTCGGTGAGGTGCCAATCGCTCCGAAGAAGCTAATGACGCGCGATGCGAGGCACAGAAAAGAATGTACTGGAGTTAACACTGGCGATGAAAGTGCAATCCATGGGGTTGAGACTCCAATGGATGCCACCACGAAAGACCCTAAGACCGCGACATCGTCGAAAGGAGGTACAAGGCCTCACTGCAGCTTGAGACCGTAGGAGGTAATGACGGCCCACGGAGGTTGAGACTTCCCTGGTAAAGAAGTCAAGTAGAGAACATCCCTCCCCGCTATCATTGATCCATCCGAAAAGGAGATAAGCGCGCTTCATGATTCCCGGATAATCCCCGATGTAACCTTTCCGGGATCGAAGCGCGACGAAGAAGTTCGAGTCATCCCCGTGATGCATCCAAAAGACTCACCATGGATGTTCCCGGCCACGAGCAAGTCTCGATCTCAAGACTACTCGTCAAACTTTCAATTTTGATGATGAGCCACCAATGGAAATCTCATCATCGTCTCGATGACGCTTCGATAAGGCCGAGGACCACCCACTCAATTGGAGAAACCACCGAGACCAACGGCCGTTGAGACAAATGAGGCTCGCAAGTCGGGTCCACTTCACAATGACCCCAAACAGTCCATCGCAAGCAGCTCCCAAAGTCTGCAGCAGCAGTTCGACTCAAAAGGAACTTCACGCGCACCTCTCATCATTGAACAAATCCCGGGCCGTGATGATTCCTTTGTAGAATCATTTCTTTCTCCTTGGAGGTACCCACCTCCATGAAGAGTCGTAGAACGAGCTCGCACGCTCTGGCGCACCAGCCTCCCGTCATTTCACAAGTACCATCGTTCGGTGATTATGACTTTGACGTGGCTGCGGGCCATCGATGCAACGGAAGAAACAAATGAAGTTCGGGAAGTGTTCAAGGCATTATTTGCTGAAATTGAACGGATGGAGAGGCACCAGCCTCTATGGACATGTGACTGACAACGAGATGCCAACCTTACTACCGACTTGAGAGGCATAACAAATCGAGATAAGGAATGGTGGCAACAAAGAAGAAACAATGCGTGTGGAACAAGTTAGATACTTCAGACATTGTTCAACAAGTCGCTTGTATGGAGAGCCGAGAATGCCGATGCAAAACGAAATTGAGAGAACACATTGAGCACATGCATGAAGCTCACACTCCGAGATAAAGGCATTGCGTGAGCAAAATAAGAGTGATCTCCAGCGTCCTGGAAGAAAATATGGACAGAAAAAATTCAGCCTTCTCATGGCTGAAATGAAGCTAATTTCAGCAGAGTCCAACGCTACTCGCTCAATTTCGTGTCGCATACTCCACAAAGCAGACTCGAGACAGAACTCTACTATCGCCAGTGCTCGATTTCCTCGCTTGCCAAGATGTTTCAAGCGTTCCTCTCTCCTTTGATGATGCCAAAAAGGGGGAAGAGGAATACCTTAAAGCACAAAAGAGATCCTGTTGAAAAAGAGGATGCAATTTGCGAAGGGAAAGTCACCGAGGAAGTGTTGAAACAAAAGAAAGAAAAGTCCGTTGAGGGGGAAGGATCGAAAGATGTGACCTTGATGATTGCACAAACCCCCCAACAAAGTCTTGTCACAAAATGACATTATCGCAAAGAAACTCCCAATGACTCGCCACTCCAACACTCTGCTATATCTATGGTCGAAAAGAGAAAGACAATTGAAGCAGGGGATGGAGGAAGTGGAAGGAAGAATGGATGCCCGAGTTATGAACATCTTGAAACAACATGGAGGCATTCCAAAGAGAAGCAGAGACACTTATGCCATCTCGGATGTCGGGACAGAGCCACGATCATTGATGAATTTAAAACGCTCGTATCCAAGGATACTTTGCAAATATGTCTATGGCTCAAGCTTGGGACTTGTATCTTGGGAAAAGGGTCTCACGTTATGTGAAGAAGGCGACAAGAGCAAGCGAGACTCTGGCATCACTCTGCTGGTCACTCACCGAAAGAAGTCCCGTCCCAAAGACAATACACGCCTAGAGGTAGAGGAAGAAGCGATGTGTGGAGGAAGAGGTTTCGCACTCCAGGCCTCGCCCAAAAACATTGAATACGTAGATCCGGCAAGAAAGGAGGGATCTCTTGGGCAATGGGTTTGACCAAGTAGCAAATTTGCAAGTGGCTAAAAGTAATGCCGAGTATGCGAAAAGAATAGAAGAAGAAAATAAGAGACAAACTCAACTATGGGAGGAAAGACAAGAGAGATTAAGAAGAGATGAAGGCGCCGAGGAAGGCATATGAAAAGAAGAAGAAAGCGGTGACGATGAGAAAAAGAGAAGAAGAGCAGATCTTTGAACAAGATGAAAGAAGGAGATAATGAAGGAGATGAAGTGTTGTTGTCCACCCCTTCATGTATTTTATTATGTAAATACATACTATGTAAGTCTTCTCGAAAGAAAGTTATAAATTCTTTTTTTTTTGTGTAGACAAATGTTTGCTCTGATACACCTTGTAAAAACAATTGTAAAAGAACAAGAATGTTATGATCAATAAAAGGATTGATTCTACGATACATTCTATGTGAATACACTATCTGTATGAATCTTTGCTATTTACATTTTTGAATGGTTTAAGTTTTGGCATCATCAAAAAGGGGGAAATTGTTGGGAAATTTATTGTTTAGATTTTGATGAATGCCGTGTAAAACTTAGAATAGGAAGTTGGCACCCCATTTTCGTTGTAAACCGCATTGTAATAAATAGGGCTGCCAAGCCGAGTTAAGTCGCTATGCCCAAACATGCAAGAAGACAAACCGGAGACTAGAAGGAAGACTCACTTTGTGAGACAACCGAGTATGGCAAAGAAGAGTAGACGGAAACTCTATCAGAGGAGCACTGAGATGCGGTGAGTGGAGTATCGGTCAAGTCAACTCAAGAAAAGCCAAGTCTCAAATTGAAGTGACAAAGAGTCATCCAATGATTGGAAGTCGACTCTAAGTCACCTGGGAAAGCGAGAAATGCGCAAAGTCGAGATAATCGATAAAGATCCGTTGCACGAAAATCAAGAGAATTGCCTAAACAAGTAATATCTCCATACTACCTTTCTCGAAGTGCTCACCCTTGCGTGCAAAAGGAATAAACTAATGGGAAGCACTACACCGTGTCGAACTCTAAAAAGGTGAAGAATAATTCATACGAGGAAATGGCAATTCCAAGGATCGCAACATGACAAGCCAACGACCACAAGTGACTTTCAAAAATAAGCCTATCTCTTCAACGGGCGATTTTTGAAAGATCACTATAAAAGGCTGAGGAATGACTTTGAGAGCAAATGGACCAGAACCAAAAACATTCATGCAATTATTAGAATCAGAACCCAAATATTCTCAAGTTATTAAACGCTAAATCCTCAAGCCTACACTACGAAGAACATCAATCCAACACTCACCGTGAAGGAAAGATAACTTCAATCAGTTGAAGAGGAAATTATTGAAGAATCAAGGGGTCTACATTCCACGAAGGAGTGTAGGAAGGTTCAAGGTCGAACCAAGTCTTTAGCTTTTGGAGGGCTTCGTGATCAAATCCAAAGAGCTTGAGCAAGTGGGTCAGAGTAGCAAGGCAAACGCCTGTGAAGAAGCCGAGTCGCACGAGAAGCCACCGAGTGATCAAGGCGTCTCCCGGATCGAGTCCCAAAGGATCAAGTCACCGTGTGTGATCAAGACTTGTATCCGGACTATTACCACTTTGTATACGATCAATACCTAGTGGATTCCTCCGTGAAGTTGGAGAAGAGAGGAGTAGAAGAATTACCCCATCTTCGAACCTCTATAAAAATCTTATTGTGTCATTTACATTTCAACACTTTAATTCTTGGATCATATTTGTTTAATTCTCACGACATATTTGCTATCCATTAGATAATCTCTAAGTACTAAATCAAGCTCTAAATCTCTACTTAACCAAACTTAAGGGTGTTAAGTCTTCCACTAAAACAAACCACGCTTGAGTTAATTTAGACTTAACAAATGAGTTATTCCATCAACAATTCGATTGAGTCCGTTGAGAGACTAACTCTACTGATTAACTAAATTGGTTGTCCACCAAGGACACAAAATTGCAGTAGTATCAACTCAACTTTTAAAAGGACTAAATCAAAAATTTGGTAAGGTTTATTCAACCCCCCTTCTAAACCTTACACTTACACCCTCTGGGACCTACAACTAACAATCACAACTTACCATTAATGCCTGAAACAACACATTAATTCGATCCCATGATGACAGACATGTGGCAGCTTTCTACCGGACCACTGTGGCGTGGGAATCCGGGGGATGTGACAGTTATCCATTTTTTAAAATTCGAAAAGAAGCGCCTTTTTTAACTGGTGCGTGACTTACGAGAGAAGTTAACCTATAAATATGGCTTTTCTCCTTCATTTTCCACTTTAACTTTCATTCCAAACATATCAGTTATTGCAGAGATTGAGCATAAGCTTTCAGGTCTGCTTCGAGAAAGGAGACTCAAGGATACTTAGGTAATCATTAAAATTTTTGCTTTCTTTCTTCCTTTTCATTCTTTATATGTCCAGTTCCACTGACGATAGCCATAACCGAGATTATAGCATAGAAGTTGAGATCAAAGATCCTCCATCAGAAAGAGAGGTCACACAAAAAGGTCCCAGTATCATTAACGTTTCCAGTTCCGACGAGAGTCCTGAACCGGAGGTCCTTTGAGTGACAAGTACATGGTGTTTGACGCTACCCCTATTACGGTGATCCATGGCGGAGAAATGTACATCACAGACTTGTCACCTGTAGACGAAGCGGTAGGCTCTCAGGAAGACAAAACCGCAAAGTCTCCAGAAAATTTGAATATGGGATCTTGGAACAATGATCGTGAGTAAACGCATGTGCCTGAGGATGTTAGCACAGAGGAACCTTCTATCCCGAGTGGAGCTAGTCGTGCAACGGTGCCTGGTGAAGCGGAGGCCATGGGGCCGAGTAATGGGGTTGATCATGGCGCGACCCCATCGACTTTTGGTCAGGCCATAGGTGAAGATGAGGGTACAGATGGGTGGGCCCCCAAGAATATGAGAACGGACTGGACTGAGACTGACCAGAATCATTAGTTGGGCTTGATGATGCAACAATGGCTGGATTCTGTTTATCAAGATAGCAACTTCCCGCCGACCATAAAGTTTTGGTTGCCTTATCACGAGGAGGCGCCCGAGCTGCCCCCTTAGGGATGCATTTCCATGTATGCCCACAGTATCATGTTCGGCTTGAGGTTTCCCCTAACAAGACTCATCACCAATTGGTTCAGGAAGTGGGGATTTCCTTATCCTAGGTCCACCCCATGACCTAGGGTAGAAAAATTGGATTTCTGGTGCTTTTTCACCGGAAGGGTTATCTACGACCCAAATTTGAATAGATGAACGAGTTGTTCATCTGGAAAGCGACTCTAGGCAGTGTGAAGGGGTGTCCGTTGGGGAGGTATTATGTCCAGACTCGGCCCGGCTACCCAGACAGCTTGGTTTTGGGCCTTGCCTAGTCATTGAAGGAATGGTAGGAGAAGTGGTTTGGGTCGGGGGTAGTTGGGTGACCCCTCACGGCAGGGACAACGAGTTGTTCCTTGCTCCTCCTATGCAATTCCGATATGATTTCAGTAAGTGTTTTCCATTCGTTATATTTCCAGAAGATTTCTAATCGTTAATTCTTTATCTTTTGTACAGGTAACCGTCCTTCTCGAGGGCATCTCTCAGACAAGTTCATGAATAGGTTGGAGAATATAAAAGCTCTCCCGGAGGCCGGCAAGAAGATAAAAATCTTTACCCGGGAGGCCTAATTATCTCAAGCAGGCTTGCGAGTTGATTTTTCGGATGGGTCCACTGCCGAGCCAGTTCAGTCACCTCAACAATCTGAACGAGAAAGATCAACAGTGGTAGATCCAGCTCCTTGGAAAATTGAACTAGCAGGATCAGCGCCTCTAAGGGCCGATCCAATCAGATCCGTGCCACCAAGAACCGCACAAGTTAGGTCGCTGACGCCTAGAGAAGAGACATAGGCAGAGGCCCAAGTTAAAAATTTATGCAGGTTTTGAGGAGATGGATATTTTTGCCCGCCTTAATCACATCAAGAATCATCCTGCAAGGGGACTAGTACATGCACCGAAAAAGCAAAGAAAGCTGGATCTTTGGAAAGAGGGCTGAGATCCGGTAAGGAAAGAGGTAGGCAACAGATCAGCCTTAGGTTGTGTCAACTAGGCCACGAAGGGGCGACAAGATCGAGATTTCTGAGCTGGGGCAGATAGAAAGAACTGGGCCGACCCCTAGGGTAACTCCAATACTAATACCCTTGGGGGAAATAACTCCCGAGACTCTAGGGAAGATGTTCTTGGATGATATAGGGGCTGAGGCACTTCATCCCCCCCAGTCTGACTAGGGAGGATCCTTGTGAAGGGATGGATGGGCTGCGGCCAAGGTGGTTTGTAGAGTTTGCTAAGTGCTCCACGCCGATCGACGAGCAAGTGGCTACCCTACCTGGGAGGAGGCAAAGAAAGGATGTTCCAAAGACGGGTCGACTATCGCATCGAGGACCTTTCCAAGAAGATGGGTTGGGAGGAGAAGATCCAGTACTGCATGGGTCTTCATGGTCGGACGATTTGGATGCTCTGGCACGCTGTAGGTGAGGGTCTTCAGTTTGAGATAAATACAAGGACTTCCGAGATGCTCACAGCCTTTTCTTGGGAATTCAACAGTCTATCGAGCATGAAGTTAACGTGGCTAAGGAAAAGCTTGAGGCCGCTAAGAAGGCCGAGAAGGAGGCTACAAAGGCGAGGGAGAAGGCCCAACATTGTGCTGAAACATTGAAACAACGCAAATTGAAGAGCTCAAGCAGGCAGCCTTCTAGAGCCAACATGAGCAGGTCAGGCGCGAGGATGAGATGAAGAGACAAATGGAGGAGAACTTCAAGAAACAACTGGAAGAGTCTCTCCAGGCCGCTAAAGTGGAAGCAGTCAAAGCTTATAAGAAGTCTAGGGCCTATGCTTTCATGTTGACCTGCGGACATGCGACCACGTGGAAGACATTCGGGATGGCCTAAAGAAGGGTAAAATGATGGCCGAGGTAGAGGATGAGCTTAAGGCCTTGAATGCTGAATTGGACGAGCTCCACCACTAGCACCCTGATGCAGTCTCAGAGGAAGTTGCGGCCCTGACCATTGATGACGTTAAGGACGTGGCGTCCAGTGGTCTAGTTCGGATCCTAGCTCTCCTTGAGGACCAACCCCGTGATGAGAACCAGCTTTCTGCCCCTTAGGTTTTTTCTTTCTTTTTATTTTGTGTAATTGGTCTTAGGCCCCCAGAATGTACATATTTTTGTCATGAATGAAATTTCTTTTTCTCTATCTCTCATCTTGCACTTTTTCATTTTCGAAATTTCTTCTAAGTCTTGAGTTTAGCTCATTTTCCGACCATGACAACGTATGAAGAATTTAATTACCTTTTTCGAATTTGATCCACAACAATATTTAAATATTTTTTCTAAGTGTTGTGCTTGGAGCTAGGTCGAGTCTTATTTGATAGGAGCTCGATGCTAGTGGATATTTGACATAAGGATTAGTTGTGATGTGCTTGGATCTAGGCCGAGACGCAAGATAAAGTTGCATGCAGTGCTCAGAGCTAGGCAGAGATGAATAAGATTTTTTTAGACATATGATTTTTCTTGAAATTTCTGAAGTTTATTGATAATACTTCTTTAGATATGGCATATTCCACGGGTGATTAAACTTTTCCCCACTCAAGTATTCGAGCTCATACACCCCATTTAATAAAATTTTACTAACTCTATTCGGGCCTTCCCAGGCCAGTTTTAGTGGGTTGCGCTCTGACCTTGTAACTTTCTTTAATACCATATCGCCGACCATGAATTTTCTCTCATTCACTTTTGAGTTGTAGTATCTTTCATTTCTCTGTTTGTATACCGCATTTTTCATCTCAGCACTACAACTCTTCTCCTCCAATATGTCTAGCTCGGCTCACAAGGAGGCCTCATTCTCCTCTTCGGAAAAATTTGCAATTTTGAATATTGGGGCCCCGATTTCCACTGGGATGATGGCTTTGATTCCGTATGCCAAGGAGAAAAGTGTCTCTCCCATGGCAGATCGACGTGTCATCCTATAAGCCCATAGTACTCCGGGAAGCTCTTCGGGCCAGTTTCCCCTAGACATTTCCAGTCTTGTCTTCCATGTATACTTGAGAATTTTGTTCACCGTTTCGACTTGGCCATTTAATTGTGGGTGATACAGAGTGAAGAAACGGTTCTTGATGTGGAAACTTTCGCAAAAAGTTCAAAATCTTTGGTTGTCAAACTGTTTTCCATTGTCTATCACTATTAAATATAGTATTACGAATCTGCATATGATTGATTTCCATACAAAATTGACGATCTTTTCTTCATCTATCTTTGCCAAGGGTTCTGATTCGGCCCACTTGGTGAAATAATCCACTGCGACTATGACATACTTCATGCCCCCTTTGCCAGTAGAGATTGGTCCAATAAGGTCCATTCCCCATTTGACAAATGGCCCAGGACTAAAAATGGAAGTGAGTTGTTCAGGTGGAACCTGACCTGAGGTGCGAATCATTGACATTTTTCGCATTTCTTTATCAAAGAGATCGCATCTTGCTTTAAGGACGGCCAGTAATAGCCTTGTTAGATCAGTTTGTATGCTAGTGTCTAATGATGGGGAAGATAATGGGTAACCGTGACATCTTCTATCAGGACGGTCCCCCAGCTTGGATGCTAGTCGGGCTAGAGCGTTTGCTTGTACATTCTTGGTCCTTGGTACGTGTATCACTTTTGCCTCGAACTGAGAAAGTCTGCTTTTCGCAAGCTTCAAGTACTGAGATATCTTTGGATCATTTGCTCATAATCCCCATTAATCTGGTTGACCACCAACTATGAGTCACTGTGAACGAGTAGCTTTTTCAGTCTCATCGAAGCTACCATCTCTAATCCTGCTATTAAAGCTTCATATTTGACTTGGTTGTTTGTCGCCGGAACTGAAACCGTACGGCCGAGAAGTAGCATTTGTGTTTTGGGTTTATTATCACAATCCTGCCCCCTGCTCGATCTGTGGTGGAAGAGCCATCAACAAACAACTTCCACAGTTGTTCCTCGATGATGTCCAACTGAACTGACGGGGTGAATTCTGCTATAAAGTCTGCCAGTGCTTGTCCCTTGATCGCTGTTCTCGGCTCATATAAGATTTTGAACTGGCTAAGTTCAACGACCCACTAGATCATCCAACCACAAGTGTATGGTCGGTGCATAACTTTTTTCAAAGGATAATTTGTTAAGACAATGATTCTATGTTCTAAGAAATAAGGTCTCAGCTTTCTCGCCGAGATGACCAGTGCATATGCTAACTTTTCCATCGGAGGGTACTGTAGCTCGGCGTCGTGTAAGGCTTGACTGATGTAATAAATCGGGTGTTGATCGAATCTAGTCGAATGAGTACTGAGCTGATGGCATATTTAGAGACAACCAAATATAAATATAAGTTTTTTCCCCGGCTCAGTTTCTGCAGAATAGGGATGGATGCCAGATGTTGTTTTAATGACTCAAACGCTGCTTGTGTTTGCTCGGCCCATTCAAAATCATTATTTTTCTTGATGATCTCAAACAATAGTTTACACTTATCTGTTGATCTTGACATAAAATCTACTCAAGGCGGCCGCCCGCTTAGACTTTGCACTTTCTTATCGGAGTTAGGAGATTCCAGATCAATTATAGCCTTAATGTTATCCGAATTAGCTCCAATTCCCCTTTGGATGACCATGTATCCTAAGAATATTTCCCAGCTGACCCTGAACGTGGAGTTTTTTGGTTTTAACAACATCTTATACTCACGTAAAATCGTAAACATATCATTAAGATTGGAAACATGGTAGGCAACATATAGAGATTTTACAAGCATGTTATCTACATAAACTTCCACTGTATGCCCTATCAACTTCTCAAACATCTTATTGACTAACCTTTGAGGGGTCGCCCCAGTATTCTTTAAATCAAACGACATCATTTTGTAACAATATACGCCCCAAGCTGAGTAGAAAGATGTATTTCCCTCATCTTTAGGGTGCATCCGGATTTGATTGTAGCCTGAATACGTGTTCATAAAACTCATCAACTCTTGTCCGACTGTAGCATCAACCATGTAATCAATGTTGGGAAGAGGGTAGCTGTCTTTTGGGCATGCTTTGTTCAGGTCGGTGAAGTCCACACAAGGGCGCCATTGATGATTACTCTTCTTGACTAGTACGGGGTTAGCTACCCATCGCGGATAAAGAGTTTCTCTGATGAATTTGTTATCCTACAATATGTCAACCTCGGCTTCCAATGTTGCTTGCCCGCCCGGACCCAGCTTTCTTCTCTTTTGGATCACATGTTGCTAGGTGAGATCAATGTTCAAGTGGTGCCATGTATGATTGGGATTAATGTTGGGCATGTCTGCGTGAGTCCATGCAAAGACGTCCAGATTGTTGGCCAAAAATTCAATAAACTCTGACCGAAGCGGCCCTTGCAGATTGTGCCCAATTATAAGTTGGCGCCATCCGTACTTCTCATCAACATGTGCTATGTCGACTTCTTCAACTGGTTCGGCGTGTTTTTGTTTCTTGCTTTGTCCTTCTTTTTTCGACAAGAGTAATTCTTCTTCTTCGATGGCCGATTTATTCCTAGGTCGTCTTCCCGAGTTAGTTGATGTCGAGTTTTATGCTCGGCTTTTCTGCTCAGTTGTGCCAGCTGACCTGCTGGACTCACCTTTTTCTATCACATTTATTTCCATTGGTTTAAGCTTAAGGGAGCATTTCCTAGATTCTCGTTGATTTCCTTTGTGGAAATCTTCCCCGTCTGGAGTAGGGAATTTGATGCAAAAATGGTAGGCCGAGACGGTCACTTTCAGATGATAAAGCAGTGGTCGCCCAATGATAGCGTTATACTCGGAATCAGAATTGATAATTTTAAAGGTTGTTATCACTCTTCTTCTATGCGCCCCCTGGCCAAGCTGCATGGACAAATCAACTTCACCAATTGGACTAATCCTTCATCCCCCAAAACCTAAAATACTATCGTTGCAAGGGCGGATGTAATTGTCATCGACATTCAATATGAGAAAGGCCCTGATATATATTACTGAAGCATAGCTTCTAGAATCGACCAAAACCTTATGCACATGGATGTCCAGGATTGGTGCTGTGAAGACTATGGGGGTCGGAGTGTGGATGCACTAGTTGGTCGGCGTCTTGATCGGAGAAAGTGAAATACCTTGTAGGTTGGCCATCCTTAATCTCAGCAATAGAACTCGCTGCCTGGCATTTTTGGCCTCTCGGACCTCATCTTTTCTTTTGCGGATAGACATGTTATCTTCAACACTATTGGTGTTGCTCAGTGTTAAAATTTCCTGCCCAGGATTTTCATTAACAGGGGGTAAACTGGCTGAATTGACCAACCGCTCTGGATTTGTTCTGGTAGTGAGAGGTGGTGGTAGTGGAAGTTCTTGAACGTAACATTTCAGTCCTCCTTTTTGGGCGATTCTCATTATCTTGCGGATAAGATCATGGAATTCAACAGTCTCATGCCCTATCGATTTGTGATATTAACAATACATATTGTCGTCTAGCTTAGACGTGTCCAGTTTCAGTGGTCGGGCTAGTGACAACAAGTTTAGATCCTTGATGTCTTTCAGAATTGCAGATGGTGGTTGAGTCAAAGTACTTCTCATGGCTACCACCTCGGCTTGGACTCGTGATATGAATTATAGCCTATGGTGGAGCTGTCGGAGAACGATTTAAAACCAAAACCCGATCTGGATGAGGGATCTTTCTTGGAACCCTTTCTGTCACCTTGCTATTTCTGCTCAGCAGTGGGCCCTGTCATTGCTTCTTCTGCACATATGTGTCTTTCTGCCCATATGAGGAACTCTTGGAAAGTACTAACACCCTGCTCGTGAATTGAGAAACGGAATCGCGAGTATGGGGCCAGGCCCGAGATTGCGGCCATTAACATAGCATCGTCTGAAACCAACTCCATTTCTCGGATCTACTTGTTGAATCTTGAAATGTAGCTTTTGAGAGGTTCGTCCTTTCTTTGTTTGATAGTGACCAGAGAATCTTTCGACGTGGCTCGGACATTGGACGCCAGAAAATTATTGGTGAAAGCTGGTACCAAATCACTCCATGAGTGAATGGAGCCATGAGGTAAGGTTCGGAACCAACAATGGGCTCGGTCACCCATTGTTAATGGGAACGCCCTGCAAAGAATAGCGTCGCTCGGATCGTACAACTTCGTCTATGCTAGATATTTGTGGATGTGAGTGGTGGAGTCGATTTCACCATCATATAAACCAATCTAAGGAACTTTGAACTTTGCGGGGAACGGAGTCATCAAAATGTGAGGAGCAAAAGGTGATACAACATTCGGCCGACCTAATAAGGGACTTGGTTGATATGGAGCATCGACCGGTGTTTCTTCCAGTTCATTAAGATGATGTTGCACGCGGAGTATCTCTGGCTCTTATTCATTAACCGGGCTAAGGCCTTGAACTCGGTTGACTCTAGCTGGTTTTTGGTCACCGGAAAACTGGATCTTAGACTGGATAGACTGCAAAGGCCGTTGTCGTATAAGTTCTGGCCCCAGGCGTCCAAATACTGATTAGGCACGGCGAGGGCATCGAAGTATTGGCGAGGATTCTGCCACCTTGCTCTGATCTTGGGATTCATCTTGTTGCCTTCTCCTGTCCCTTCTAACATCAGGGTGCTTATTTCGGGAGTCAACCTCTTGGTTATCTAGATTTATGGGGCTTGATTTTGGGCATTCCATGGTGGGTCTACCTGCGGAGGATTTACTGGTGGAGGAGGTTGAATTTGTGGCTGAGGGCTTGCATGTGCCTAGGCAACTAACTAGTTTATTTGTTGGTTGAAATTTGGATTTGTGAGAAGTTGTGTGATGGGTAACAAAACTGCGCCCCTGGTCCCGGGTGGAGGCACATTTTGAGAGTTTTGGATATCTTGTTGTAAATCTTCCTATCTACAGGCATTTCTCGAGTGTTCACTCATATTTCAATTGGTGGAAGAGATAGATTACCTTGGCTGGAATTTCTGGAACTTTTGAAATGTTGACCGGACCAAATGGGCCCTCTTTCTAGCGCCAATTTGTTGATGTTTTTTTTCGATCAACAAGATTTGTTGATCCTCTTTTTCGATCAACAAGAAAAGAACACTTGGAATATGTGACTTGGAGAATTAAAACTAAACACTTGGAAATAATATTAAATGGCTAATTCTGCCTTTTTATTAATAATGCCGAGCTGGCTTCTTCTGGTCGACTTTGCACCGTAAATTTGAATTATACAAGTTGTATAGTGGTTTTCTCTTGTTCTTTTCCTAATAAATGAGATCTATTTATACTAATAATATTAGTAGCTAAATAATCATTACATCCACTACAACATAAATGACATTAGGTAAAACAAATTTTGTAGCATTTTTTACATAAGGTACATATGTAACACATGTTTATAACACTTTTTACATTACAATATTTATATAACACTTTTGTAGCACTTTATCAATATGTAACACTTTTATATAAGTAACACTTTTTAAGTATCATTTTTTTGTTATTTCTTTTGTAACGCAAATAGGTAACACTTTTATCAATATGTAACGCGTATATGTAACACTTTTATATAAGTAACACTTTTTAAGTATCACTTTGTTTTTGTTATTTCTTTTGTAATACAAATAGGTATCACTTTATTTAAGAAGCACTCTTGGCAACATTATATTTTATTGATTGTAACACTTTTTAAGCTATATTTTAGTAACACAAACTTATATAACTATCATTAAATCGTATCAAAGATTTATTTAATTAATTGATGTCACCAAACCGAAAAATTGTAGACATCATGTACTCTATTTTTTTAACTGAATTTTTGTTTTCTTTTTACAAAGTATTTTAGTTTTGCTTTTATTTTTTTATGTTTTACGAAGGCAATTAATTTCGTCTTAATACCGACGAAAAATGTGCATGTATATATTTTATTATTATTTATTTATTTTTTAATTTTTACTAACGGAGACCAATTTCATCGTTAACCTTATTTTAATATTTTTTTACTTTTTTAAAAAAAATTACCAATGAAAAATTGATGTTGTCGGTAATTACTTAGGAATTTTTTCCGTCGGTAAATTATTTTTTTGTTATTTCTTTAATATTATTTTTACTGTTAAAACTTTATTATTTGTCGGTAAATTAATTTTATATTTTTTTATATTTTTTATTTTTACCGATTGAATATTTATCAGTCGATAAATTTATTTTATATATTTTTGATATTTTTAATTTGTTGTGTCCTTTAATATATAATATAATATGATTTTCAAACTATATAATATATAATATACAATTTGATATGTACAGTGTATAATATAATTTAATATATATATTATAAAATATAATCTTTATTATATAAAATATATTATATATACATATAATATATATATGTGTGTGTGTGTATATATATAAAACAAAACAAAAGTTGTAATAAGAATCAACTTAGCTTAGTGGCAAATTGCCACTTCCATACATAACAGGTCGTTGGTTCGAATCTACTTGGTGGCAAAAAATGGTATTTCTACGAAGTGCTACAAAAAAAGTGTTACATAAGATTCATATGTAACACTTTAGAAGTATTTTTTTTTAAAGTGTTATAAAAAAGTGTTACATAAGATTCATATGTAACACTTTAGAAATATTGCTTCAAAGTGTTACCAATAGAAAACTTAATGTAACACTCAGAAAAAGTGTTACTAAAAGCTAATAAAAGTGATACCTTAGACTATAGGTAGCACGGGCAAATGCAGCGCCATAAAAGTGCTACCTATTGTCTATAATAACATTTTATGGTCATTAGGTAACATTTTTTGAGTGTCACCTAATGTCATTTATGTTGTAGTGTTCTAAGATAATAATGGGACACTTGTCCTCTTCTTGGTGTGCATGGGGCGCATAGGTGGCCGTGTGTTGAGAGGTACTTGTTGACTTATCCCGTTGATGTGTTGACATGTGGTACATTGTCTGCCACTGGTGAATTGGATGCACTTAGTGGGAGAATGTTGAGTGGAGCACTCACTTGACTTGTTTTTGTTGTAGTGAGTTGAGCTCGGCTCGGCCATCTCGGCTTGGTCCACGTCACCCGGTCGGTCCACGTTATCTTGGACGGCTTACGTCATCATCATTTGAATAACTACGTGGATATATTTTCATCCAGCTCGGCTCGGGTATCATCACTAAGAAAGCATGATAAAATACTTAACAAACTAATTGATTAAATGAAAACAAAAATTATATATGTCCTGGTTCAAAATATGATCTCATATTTTGCGCCACTTTTTTTATGTTTGTGGCATTTTTGCTTAAAAGGTTATAACAGGATATTATGATACATATTAATAAATGTGCATTAGTTTGTCTTGTCATGAACCAATTTGGTATAGATTTATATTTTTTTAATTGAAATCTTTAAGTATTAGATTTAAGAACTGTTAGATAAATGTTCTTATCATGATTTTGATGATTATGTTCGACTTTGTTCAAATATGTTTTCAAACCAAAACTATGTCCCTAAATGTTGTCTAAATATTTCCGATCATCTTAAAATGTTTTTACTATTTTTCGAGTATTTCTTGAAGTTTATTTTCAATAAAACATTGGACAACACATTTGTTTCAAGCTCGACCGGCCGCCTCTATAGGCAACCCGTACTGAGTTGAGCTAAGAAACAAAAATGGGACGTAAGAAAAACAGTAGGCGGCGACCGGTCGACCAGGTGGGCAACCGGTGTGGTCGATCGGCGACCAGTGGGCGGCCGGTGTGGTCGACCGTCGACCGGCGGGCGACTTGCACTGCAAGTTGGATTTTCGCCTGCACTTCTCTTTTAAAAAAACGCTCAAGGGCAACCGTCACAATGACTAAGAGGCGGCACGGCGCACTTCTTCGAAAAATTCGCAGAATTCAATTTCAATCTTATCTCTGCGCGACCGGCCGAACCCCATGTTTGACAAAGAACTATCCGCTATGCGTTTTAAGACATGCTTTTCCTATTTTTGTGGGATTGATTTCTAACACTATATTGATGATTTTAAATGGTTTCTTTTGCAGCAAATCACTCCCCAAGGAGGAGCCAATGTCTGGAAATCAAAGCCAAGAGGCTTCATTCAAGCAACAAGATAGAACACTCTATACAAGCAAAGAGCAAACAAAGCAAACACTTTCATATATCTTGTTGTATTAGCCTTAGCACTTTCACTTGCACAAATTTGAGGTCTAGGCTTTCAATTCTTGATTACACTTGTACTCATATTGTTTCAATCATTATTGAGTTGTAATCTTGATTTTGGTCTTCATTCAACACAAGACATCCTTGTGAGTATTCTTGTGGTAAGAATACACTTGGATGATCTAGGTGATAGGTGTTTGAAGGTTGTGGTAATCTTCAAAGGTGTTGTAAGAGGGTTGTGGTAATCCTCAAGGTGGTGTAAGAGGATTGTGGTAATCCTCAAAGTGGTGAAAGAGGGGTTGTGGTAATCCTCAAGGTGTTGTATTAATTTTTGGTAAATTAATAAAATCTTTTTCTTTTTGAAATCCATCCCGGAGATACTGGGGTGGTAGAGGATTAGGCCCTAGGTGGGTTGAACCTCTTTAAATCAACGAGTGTTGTTTCTTTTCCGCTTTTACATTTTAGTTATTCACTCGTTGTTTCGAAAAAGAGGGTGATTTGCGAAAATTCGGCATAATCTATTCACCCCCTCTAGATTATTGTAGCCACTTGGACTTACAAGAACTAGTTAAGTTCACTTATTTCACATTACAATCAATAAAATTACGGGAACAACATATTTTTTATTATAAAAGGTTGTATTTCAAATGTGATTTTTTTTAGGGGTCAAATGTAATTAGTCGGTTACACATTATCTGACAGTTTTGTTTGGACCATTATTTTATTTCTAATTTATTGTTGAGGTTTGTTTTGTTCCAGCATAATGGATTAATACATATTCTATATTGGTAGTATAGATTAAACAATTAATTATAATAATTATACCAAACAATTTACCTAATCTGATTCGACTAAGTAAATCAGTGTATGTGAAGTCAACACTTGAGACTCGCGTTCGAGGTCACTTCTGGTACTTTAGGTGGATGACCTGAAACATGTAACTCACGTTAGGCTTATTTGAGATGACCCCGCCTAAAGCCTTTACGATGCTTAAGTCACTTTGTGCCGTGAGGTAAAAAGTAAAAGTAGTAAAATAATTATTGTGAATAGTAAACTTAAACTCTTAAAAATATGTGTTTGACTATTTAGAATACATCTGATTATGTGCTTTCGTAACAATTCTCGCAGATTTTTAAATCCCACAAAATGGTAGATTGACCATTCTCACGCCCAACCCATGTGTGGATCCCAAAAGTAAAACACTTAAACAAAGAGTTTCACTAACAACTATTTTGCGTTTGTTCTTGCTTTGCAAAAATAACTCATCCAAGTTGTCAGATGAATTCATTGTATCTCAGGATCAACTTTGACAAAATTTGTAACGCGGAGACCCACTGGTGTATTGCCTCCACATTTTTATTCTTTTTATTTTCTTTTGATAAACCAAAATTATATAAATAAATAATGTGCATGGGATGTCACAACCGTAATCAAATCGCCACAATCTTATTGTGATTTCTCAAACTACAAAGGATATAATTTAAACTTACAAAAAAGTAAAATGAATACATAACACATCATATATATAATCCTCAAAGAATCAATAATTCATTTCCATATATACTATGATCAAGAATATATTACTATTCCTAATCCTTTATGCGTATCTTTTACAGGAAAGAAAGAGTTGTTTTTTCGACAATGAATTTCAGATTTATGTTGTTAATAATATTTCTTCAAACTATGAACCACTGTTGGTGCATTGTGCGTCCAAGGATGATGATGTTGGAAATCATACACTAGCTCGCAGTAGGTCAATATTTTCGCCTTTGACTTTTGTGAGATACCTTTTATTAATTACTTTGTTCTATTGTCAACTTCACTGGGGTAAGAAGAAAAAGTCTTTTGATTCTTACAAGTCAGCTTGGACCGGCAATCAGAGGCTGCCCCCCCAAAAATTTTCAAAAATTGATTTTTCTACTTGTGTTTTATTTTAAAAATATACCTATACTTATGAAAAATTACATTTGCCCCCCCAAAATTTTGAAAAAAAAATCATCTATAGGTCGTCAAAATAGATTTCGCCCCCCCAAGTCCCGAATCCTGCGTCCTCCACTGCTGGCAATCCTTGTCGTTCACATACATGCCAGTGGGAAGCAAAGATTGATGGTTTACTTAGCAGGATTTAAACGATATGATTGGCAATATAAATTATATTATCTAGTACCTGGAATTTTTTATATGTATTGTATATCATTAAATAAATGAGTTGTATCCAGTTAATTTAATAACGTATCCCCCATGAACTTTATCAAGAATTAGTGAAAATTGCATCCTTTTGCACTTGAAAGAAAATGAGACATTTGATTACTTAAACTATTGTATATATTATTGAGCTTATATATTGAGCTTTTTTTTTTGTACATCTAAGTTTGCACTTAATAAAGCCAAATTATTACATATACTTCATTAGAAAGGATAACTTTAACGGTGGCGCGGGATCTCATCACTAACTTCAACCTAGGAAGAGCCACATAAAGAGGCAATGTGCATTGTATGATTAATTAAACTAAAAGCACCAATTTAGGAACAAGATAGATGAAGTTACATTACAATTAATGAATCATATAACAATTAGATTATCATAATTTAATTTACCTTAACCCTAATTGACAAAACCAATAGGCAAAATTACTATAATCTCTTAGGATGTTTAAATATTTGTACAAAGATTTCATCCATATATATGAAAATGAATATATAAACACGGATCTACAATATCAACAAATCACAAATCATTATCTAGCAAAACAATGCCTTATACAATTATGAAATATCTCCTGCTATTTCTCATGCTTTTTCCAAACCTTTTCTATATAATGGCGTTAGAAGAACTCTCATGTGCTTTAACTCCTAAGTATGAGGTTCATGTTGTCAACAATCTACCTCCTAATTCGCAATCCTTAGTGGTGCATTGTGCTTCTAAAAATAACGATCTCGGAAATCATACAGTAACAATAAATCAAGATTTTCATTTCGCTTTCTGTGAGATCCCGTTTGTTACATTGTTCTTTTGTCATTTGTGGTGGGGTGACAAGGAAAAATCTTTCATAGTCTACAGTAGTGGGTGGAAAAATAATATTTGCGCGGATTTTCAATGTTATTGGGCTGCAAAGAGTGATGGAATTTATTTCTCGGGATTCTATCCTCCAAAGGAATTAGAAAAGAAATATTCTTGGTAAATGAAATGTAGGATCATATTCATCCATCTTATCAGTTTCCTTTAGTCATCAACATAAAATTGACATGCTAAGAATATTTTTGACTAAATCAATAGATGGATAAAAAAAATAGTTTAGCTTTAGTCTTTCTTTGTCTTCTATTATATATATCTATCTCAAGTTTCATTTTTGCTTTCCCTGTTTTGTCTCGCATTCAGATTGTAATTATTTTTGGAACATATTTGTTGTGTGTTGCTTGTGTATATAAATATGCATGTGATAAATAAGGTATTTTGCAAGTTGGTGTCGCCACTTTTAAAAGAGGCGTGAATGAATGGCCTTTGGTAAAAGAAAATTACATGGTGCAAAATAAAGATAAAACTGAAATGATGGATTTTCCAATTTATGATTAAAAGAAATAAAAGAGGCGACCAAACATTTTAGAATTTAAACCGAGGTTGTTTTACAATTCTATTGAAGAAACTGTGAAGAAACCGCAAAATATTAATGCCCATTATTATGCAATTCTAGAAGATAAGTTTTTTCTTTGGATAATTTCATTTTTTGTACACAAGCTGTACAATGTTTTGATTTTAGTATCCATTGTCTCGATTTAATCAATTTTGACATGTAACGTTTTCTGTTTTGATCAATCTCACTACCAATTATTAGGTTGATGTCCAAAACAAACAATTTTACCTGTTATAATAGGTAATAACGGGGGTGTTAATCCTAATTAGTAGGCCAACCAGACAACATTTTCCCCAAATCCTCCAAGTTCCTCCCAAAATATTCATTCAACCCCCAGTTCATTCAATTTTCTTTAGGTTTTACATCATTTCGTATTGTTTTAGTTCAATTCCTTACGGATTTGGAATACCTAAGCGTTATTTAATATTGGTTAAGGACTAACTCAAAAATCGATATGAAAAAATGAGATTTCAGTTTGAAATGAAATTTCTCCAGATTTTGCATCAATTTTTAATGCTTTATAAGTTGAATTCCTTATGGATTTTGATTACACGAGGGTTATTGTATATTGCATGCCCAAGGATTAATTCCTAGGAAAATAATTAGATTTCAGATCAAATTTTGTGAACAAAAAAATTTCTTTTTGATTTCAAAGATGAATTTTGAAAATTGTTTGCTTCTTATTTCTTAATTTGTTAGAATTTGCCTGCTTTTTACTTTGATTTGTTGAAATTCACTTGTTTATGCAATAAATCCTTCGTATAACTCATTCTTGGAGCTTGATCTCATAGCACAACCATCCTTGACTTAATGCATGTTGTTGAGTTTAGCTTAGGAAATCTGGGGCTTGTATATATATATTTTTTTTAAATTAAGTAATTAAACATTAAACTCGAATTGTACGTACGTACCAAAATCGATTAAAAATAGGTTATGTTGATGACTAAATTTGATGAGGCACTGTGACATGAGATACAAAAACGAAAAGTAGGTATACTTGGGGTTCTAAAATTGAAATTATTACTTAAAGAACGTGGCAGTCCAAGGGAAGCCCTGGAACAATAATAATGAGAAATTAAATACGGAAAGAACGAGTTTTGAAAAATAACAAATTGGAAAGCATAATGCTGTATACTTTTTCAGATTATAAACCATCCATATAAAAAAGATAAACACTAGATAATATGCTTATTTGACACATTTGCTGAATACTACATCAAAATTAGCTAGTACCACAGATAATTCCTACTAATTGATTTATAGATCAATTTCTCAAATAGTCTTCTTATTTAACAGTTACAAAATTGATATTGATTAATAATTCGTATATATACAAAAATAACAATTAAAATGTAAATATACAAAAATAAATCTAGAAAATATGATAAATAAAATTATAAAAAACGTTTAATAAATCAAAAAAATAACTATATGAAGTTTGAAAATGTGAAACAACATTTAAAAAATTATTTAATATATAAAAAATTACTAAATAAATTATTACTTATTTGAATAAATCCAAATAAATATTATTTATTAAATCTAAAATTTATTTAAAATTTTAAATATGAAACAAAATAATTTAAACTTACATATTTCAAATACTTAAATAAATCAGAAAACTAATACTTGAATCAAAAAATTATTTTAGTTACATATAAAAAATATATTTTTTTTTCTTTAAGTATTTTTCAAACATTAGTTTGTAATTTGAAATTACTTTAAATAATGTTTACATCTTTAAAAAAATTAGATTTACTAAATAATATTTTGATTTTATATATTGATAGTTCTTGTATTTTCAAATAATTTCAAGATTTATTCGGTATTTTTCTGATATATTAAATAACTTTTAAATCTTATTTCACATTTTAATATTTCATTTAGTTATTCTAAGATTTATTAAATAATTTTTAAAATTGTATTTTTTGTATTTCCAGATTTATTTTCGTATATTTATATTTTAATTGTTAATTTTAAATTCTTAAAACAATTATCACATTTATTTTTATATATTTTGACCCTACTCATTAATTTTTATACTTTTAAATTAGATTTTCAGATTTTTTTTGTAAATTGTTTAAATAATTTTAGACTTAGTTTACCTGACATAAACAATTAGCCTAAATTTGGGCCATCCGGGCTCAAACTTGATGTCCACATGGCAATTAACCCGAATTGGGCAATTTAGGCTCAATTTCCTCAATTTGCCAAAAGTTTAAAGTTAATATCCTAAATTGAAAGCCCGCAGTTAGTGTCCTTCTTTGTCACCAGGGTATACTAGTTAGTGTCCTCATTTTGCAATTACGCAAAGATTTTTTCACACGTTTCAACAATTGAGCTTTATCATGTTTAACAAATCTGTAATCCGGCGTAATTGAATTAAATTTCTAAATTACCACAATCCAGATTTGATAAATTTGAAATCCCATTGAATTAATTTAAAATGTTAAGCTTACGTACATCATTCAGACATATATTGCAAATCTTTTTCAGCAAAGTGCCAAAAAGAACTTAGATATTTAAACGACGTAAAACCCAAAACAGAGAGACACTACAAGAAAAGTCAAAAATAGCAACGGAAATTTCCGTTGCTAAACATAAAAAATCCGTTGCTATTCAGTCTTAGCAACGAATTGGCAACAGAACATATCCGTAATTAAAATGCTGGTCGCTAAAAATCTAACAACGGAAAACAGAGCCGTTGTGAATATTGCAACGGAAATTTCCGTTGCCAGATAAATTAGTCCGTTGCTATTAATGGACGACGATATATATTGCACAACCAATATAACAACAGTTTAGCAACGGAATTTCCGTGGCTCAGTTAGCAACGGACATTTCCATTGCTAAATTAGCAACGGAAATTCCGTTGCTAAATTAGCAACGGAAATTCCGTTGCTAATTTAACAACGGCAATTCCGTTGCTAATTTAATGATGGACTGGCCGTTCATATAGTAACGGTTCGTTTCCGTCGCTAATAATGTTTTTAAAAAAAATAAATAATGATTATACTATAATTTGATGTAACATAAATGTGAGCGCGCAATAATTTAAACCCAAACTATAAAATAAACCAGAAATCACAGTCTAATATAACAAAAGAAATATTCGTCACATTGTCGAATCAAAATGCAATGGAAACTACAATTAACAACGCCAAAACAAGTTATACTTCAATACGCAAAATACAATAAAAGGCAACGTCTAAGAATGACTAGCAAAGACCACCATCACGAGAATCGGTAGGAGGCGATTGACCTTGGCGGCGTAGCTCGTCCATCATCATGCGCACATGTGCTCGCATCTGCTCCATCTCCGTTCGCATTTCCGTCCGCATATCCTCCATCTCTGCTCGTAACTCCATCTCGCACCTCTTGCCTAATGGTGTCCCGATCTACGTGTGAATCAAGTGGATGAGCGCCCTAGTGCGTGTTGGTATAAATGTCGCCCCCTTACTCCCGAGGCCATAAATTCGCGCTTCTTGACCCCGCCAATCGCAGCCATGTATATCCGGGACATGTCCACCTCGAGGGACTCATTCGACTCCTCGGCCGTGTAGGCTAGCAAACGTTCTGTATATCCTCCTATAAGAAAACAATCATGTTAAAAATTTAAAAAAAAAAAATATTATTGACTTCTAAAAAAGAACATCCTTTCAAAAACATTAAAAATATATGAATTTATATTATTTAAAGATTATTTACTTATATCACTTACATCAATTTTTTTGGACCTTCCGTCCACCCATTGGCCATTTTTTTTGGTATGGGTATGCGTAAAAACTCATATTCAGTGGGTGGGCGTCCATACTTCTTTTCCTACATCCACAAAAATAAACAAATGAATTCTATATTTTATTTTGTAAAAATCTATAACTAACACTTTGATATCTAACAAAAAGTAAATCTAAAGTCATTACCGGATCATGATAGTGCTCAATGGTGAGCGAGATCCTCCGGTATGTCGAGAGCAACCACCGCCAGTCCACCCACCTCACTCTTCCTATTCTTAGATCGTTGTTCGTTTTAGCTTTAACTTCGGTATATCCCAATATGCTAACCAGCTTCTTCCATTATCTTCGCACATACAACTGCATCCGAGGGCGTTTCATCTTCAAGCGATGCACCAAATCTCTATAGCGTTCACCAGCGTGATCCATGAAAGCATCATGCACTTGTCTATCTATGGCTGGGTCCCACCTATAATGCTTCTGCAAACATAAGAAATAATTAATGAACATTTTAAAACAATACTCTGAAAAAATGCAACAAATCCGTTTTGTCAAACTACTCAATTTCAACCAAAAACAAAAAGTATACACAAAGAAATCCAATCGTCCTATAATTAACAGATCAAAACTCACTGTCCCTTTATTTCTTATTTGCCAAAAATGAACATTGGAAATATATCATTAACAGATCAAAACTCACTGTCATCTTATTACATTACTACCTCTCACAAAAAAATATTCTAGTAAAATTTAGCAGCAGTATGAGACCAAATAGTGATAACTGATCTCAAAATAGTCCCAAGAATCACTAAATACTACAAAAAGGGACGTTATTAGGAGCCAGTACAAAATCATTCTCACACCCAGGCTTCTTAGAAGCCAAATCGTCATCATGAACTATGTCACCTGCTGTTACTCTAACTGGGCTGCTTAGAAACATCAATAAAGCTGCACATATGCAAATTAATGTCCAAACACTCCGAAATCCCATTGTTGAGTTACTATTAACAACAACTATTAAGACAATTATGGAGAACATATACCAAATAAATTTCAGGGGGACACAATTTTACATAAATATTCTAAGAATAGCTATTTCAAAAAAATAAAAGGTTCCTATAAAACAAGTGAGAGCTGCACCCAAGATATGAAAATGTACAGCTCGTGCTAATTTGGGTATGCAATAGCAGAAACTGAACTAAAATGAAATGACCAAAATATACTCATCAAAATTTCCAAGAAGTAGTTGAGGCTCTGTTTCTCTTTCTACTTGTGCCTCATATCATGCAGTGGGAAATTAGGGGGACTTCATATCAAACACTTGGAATCTTTTGGTGTAAATTTTAAATTCTGCTCCTCTATCAGATGCAACATTGACGGTTTACTAATAAAATACAAAAGAAGAGACAAAGGATAATATTACATTCACCTTAATGCCCTTGTTTAGACACAGGTAGACCAGAGTCATAACTCAAAAAAAACAATGTTATGCTTCAGTTATCTGCTGTTTTTCCTTGTTACAACTTGTCTATTTGTTTCTTCTACATTTTCATCTCCTTTCACCATTTATCAAACGCTCCAGACCTCAGGTAACTAACTTATTTTTAACTTTACTTACCATTCTTTGTGGGCTCTATGGTTTTTAGTTATACATACAGAGTTTAAGTTTGAGGACAATATATAACAACTATTGGAAGAATTAATCAAACAAAAGTCACCGACACACATTACCAAGTGTCTGTTTCAACAAATTAAAAAGAGAATATTTGCCATAATTCATTCTTCACAACTTATCATGCAATCAATCTTCAAGCCTACAATTCAAATCCATTAATTGCAAACCGTGATTTATTTAATTGGCTGGTGTGTGTCTTAGTTTTTAAAACATGTTTTGGGTTTTTTATAATTAGCCATATCAATCAAACTTGTGTGATTTACTAGCTTTAAAGCATATTGGTTTTACCATATAATACCAGTCACAAAAATGCTCAGTATCTGCAAAAGAACACATACAAATAGGGACATTTTTCTGTCAATATTTAATCTGAATTTGTTGTCAGGGTATCATTGGGTCAGCAATGGCAATTGCTATAGCAGCATAACTTATGTGCGAGGTCCGCAACTTCTCCACATAAAGAGTCAAATGCCAGACATATCTATGACTATCATTACCCCAGTTTGGTTACAATCGGAAGAACTAAACAGATTTTTAACAAAATAAGGATTCCAGGATTTACAATAAATTAGGTCTCAAAAATACCTTAATCAATATAAATCGCAGTTCATCGGCAACCATATGATTCAAAACCAAAATTAAAAAACCAACCTTAACAACTGAAGTGATGGTAGGCTGTCGCTGGTGGTGGTGGCTGATGGCGAGGCGGCATTGTGGTGGCGAGGCGGCACTGTGGTGGCGAGACGGCAGTGCTGGACTACTGAGGTGGTGGCGAGCGGCACTGTGGTGGCGAGCGGCAGTGAGATTTGGTTTGTGGCTTTACTTGTGCGGTTGTGCCCTTGATCGTGTATAAGAGAAAAATATAAACCTATGAAAGAGAATAAAATTAAAATCTAACAACGGATTTTAATTCCGTTGGTAAAATGAAAGATTTTAGCAACGGATTTTAATTCCGTTGGTAAAATGAAAGATTTTAGCAACGGAATTTCCGTTGTTAGATAAAGTAGATATAAAATTTATCTTTAAAATTAAATGAAACGACGCCGTTTAACTTACAATAAATATTCCAACGGAATTTTCCGTCGCTGGTAGCAACGGATTAAACTCCGTTGCTAAAGACCGTTGCTATTCCGTCACGAATATTGCGCATAAAATTTGGCGCCTTATTTACCAACGGTTTACCAACGGAAAGTCGGTCCGTCATTATTTTCGTTGCTAAACCGTTACTAATACGTTGTTATTTTATTTTAATTCGAAAGGTCTATTTCCGTAGGGATTCCGTCGGTATTACGTCGCTAGTTAGCAACGGACTGTTTCCGTTGCTAAATTCTGTAGCTATTTTTCAGTTTTCTTGTAGTGAGAGAAACACATTATCATGATTAAGTACATTTTACTACCCTTCATCCTATATGTTTACTCTTTCCAGGCATCTGCATGCTTTGTGGGAAGAAAATTTTCATATAATGTTCATGTTGTCAATAATCTCCCTCCAAATACCGATCGATCACTAATAGTCCATTGTCGAGAGATGAGTTTCAATACTAGATCTTTGAGTACTTGACATGAATATTTGCAAGATTGAGAAGTCTGTGAATATTTGTGATTTATAATCTTTTATGCTTTTGGGAGTTGGATATCATATGTTGAGTAGAGATGCTAGCATAGATATTCCAATCAATATTTTTACATGCATCTCGAGAGAGAGGGTAAAATACTTTTGTGGTTGTCTTATAGGGAAGAATAATAATAACTTTGGTTGTGATTAAGCTGATAACAAAAGAGGATATTAACTGAAACCATAACTCTGGATCCATTCATCTCCTTGATCTTTCAATCAATCTTTACTTTGTCTTTTTCTTAGCTTTACAAAACCAAATCACTCAAGTTCGATCGTCTAGATAAAAATAAGACTATTAAAATCTCAATACTTAGTACGTTAATTTATTAGTCTCTGTAGATTCGACCTTGCTAACCTTATTCTATAAACTATACCGTACACTTGCGGGGAAGCTAAAAATAAGGCGAACAGCGGCATTTATTTATATAATTTTGGTTTATCAGAAGAAAATAAAAAGAATAAAAATGTGGAGGCAATACACCAGTGGGTCTCCGCGTTACAAATTTTGTCAAAGTTGATCCTGAGATACAATGAATTCATCTGACAACTTGGATGAGTTATTTTTGCAAAGCAAGAACAAACGCAAAATAGTTGTTAGTGAAACTCATTTTTTAAGTGTTTCACTTGTGGGATCCACACATGGGTTGTCCGTGAGAGTGGTCAATCTACCATTTTGTGGGATTTAAAAATCTGCGAGAATTGTGCTAATACAATCATTATTAAATTCTTCAACTTATATCGCGCAAGGCGATAATGTAGGCATAGAGTAAGATATTTCAATATGATTCTTATTATAACACTCTCTATAGTCTAGTGTCGTACATCAATAAATATCAAAGATATGATAATCTGACATTTAATAATCTTGAGTTGCAAAAATTATAGTTTAACTTCTTCTTTTTCCCTTTTTTGCAAATTATAGACTATTTAATCATTTTGAATTTTCATGGTGGTGTAAATTACGATGGCTTGTTTTTAATTCTTTGAAATGATTATAAGAGAATTGGCAGATGATCATGATAAACGCATAACATGATTTTACCACTTTACCCTTAAAAATATCTCAAATATGTCCAAGGGAGGTAAGGTTCGGGTATAATTACTTTTTATCTGGGTCGGGTGTGATCAATACGACTCGAAGCGAATCCAAATTATTTTACATCATTGATTCACTCACACCACACTTTCCAGATGATGCCACATTTAAAGTTACGAAAGTACATAATCATATGTATTCTAAATAGTCAAACACATATTTCTAAGAGGCTAAGTTTACTATTCACAATAATTATTTTACTGCTTTTACTTTTTACCTCACGACACAAAGTGACTTAAGCATCGTAAGGCTTTAGCTGGGGGTCATCTCAAATAGCCTAATGTGCGTTATGTTTCAGGTCATCCACTTAAAGTACCAGAAGTGACCTCGAATGCGAGTCTCAAGTGTTGACTTCATATACACTGATTTACTTAGTTGAATCAGGTTAGGTAAATTATTTGGTATAATTAATATAATTAATTGTTTAATAAAATAATCCATACTACCAATATAGAATATGTATTGATCCATTATGCTGGAACAAAACAAACCTCAACAATAAATTAGAAATAAAATAACGGTCTAAACAAAACTGTCAGAAAATGTGTAACCGACTAATTACATTTGACCCCTAAAAAAATCCCATTTGAAATACAACCTTTTATAAATAAAAAATATGTTGTTCCCGTAATTTTATTGATTGTAATGTGAACTAAGTGAACTTAACTAGTTCTTAAATCTGATACTTAAATATTTCAGTAAAAAAATATAAATATATACCAAATTGGTTCATGACAACTGACAAGACAAACTAATGCACATTTATTAATATGTATCATAATATCCTGGTTTAACCTTTTAAGCAAATATGCCACAAACATAAAAAAGTGGTGCAAATTAAAATATGAGATCATATTTTGAACCAGGACCTATATAATTTTTGTTTTCATTTAATCAATTAGTTTGTTAAGTATTTTTTCATGCCTTCTTAGTGAGGATACCCGACCCGAGCTGGATGAAAATATATCCACATAGTCATTCTAATGATGATGATGTAAGCCGTCCAAGATAACGTGGACCGACCGGGTGACGTGGACCAAGCCGAGATGGCCGAGCCGAGCTCAACTCACTACAACAAAAAATAATTCAAGTGAGTGCTCCACTCAACATTCTCCCACTAAGTGCATCCAATTCACGAGTGGCAGACCAATGTACCACATGTCAACACATCAACGGGATAAGTCAATAAGTACCTTTCAACACATGGCCACCCATGCGCCCCATGCACACCAAGAAGAGGACAAATGTCCCATTATTATATTAGATGTAATGATTATTTAACCACTAATATTATTAGTATAAACAGATCTCATTTATTAGGAAAATGTCAAGAGAAAACCACTATACAACTTGTATAATTCAATTTTGCGGTGCAAAGTCGACCAAAAGAAGCCAACTCAGCATTATTAATAAAAAGGCAAAATTAGCCATTTAATATTATTTCCAAGTGTTCAGTTTTAATTTTCCAAGTCACATATTCCAAGTGTTCTTTTCTTGTTGATCGAAAAAGAGCATCAATAAATCTTGTTGAACGAAAAAAAGTATCAACAAATTGGCGCTAGAAGGAGGACCCGTTTGGTCCGGTCAACATTTCAAAAGTTCAAGAAATTCCAGCCAAGGTAATCTATCTCTTCCACCAGATGAATATGAGTGAAAACTCGAGAAATCCCCATAGATAGGAAGATTTACCACAAGATATCCAAAACTCTCAAAATATGCCTCCACCAGGGACCAGGGGCGCAATTTTGTTACCCATCACACAACTTCTCCCAAATCCAAATTTCATCCAACAAATGAACCAGTTAGTTGCCCAGGCACATGCAAGCCCTCAGCCACAAATTCAGCCTCCTCCACCAGTAAATCCTCCGTAGGAAGACCCACCATGGAATGCCCAAAATCAAGCCCCCATAAATCTAGATAGCCAAGACGTTGACTCCCAAAATAGGCACCCTGATGTTAGGAGAGTCAGAAGAAGTCAACGAGATGAAGCCCAGGATCAGCGTAAGGTGGCAGAATCCTCACCAATACTTCGATGCCCTTGTTGTGCCCAATAAGTATTTGGGTGGGTGGGGCTAGAACCTATCCGACAATGGCCTCTGCGGTCTATCCAGTTCAAGATCCAATTTGCCGATGACCGAGAATTAGCTAGAGTAAACCGAGTTCAAGGCCCTTGTCCGATTAATGAATAAGAGACGGACATACTCTGCATGCAACGTCGTCTTAATGAACTGTAAGAAACACCGGTCGATGCTCCCTATCAACCAAGTCCCTTATTAGGTCGGCCGTATGTTTGTATCACCTTTTGCTCCTCACATTTTGACGACTCTGTTCCCCGCGAAGTTCAGAGTTCCTTAGATTGGTTTATATGATGGTGAAATCGACCCTACCACTCACATCCATAAATATCTGGCGTAGACGAAGTTGTACGATCCGAGCGACGCTATACTTTACAGGGCATTCCCATTAACATTGTGCGATTAAGCCCATTGTTGGTTCCGAACCTTACCTCACGGCTCCATTCGCTTATCCAGTGATTTGGTACCAGCTTTCACCACTCGCTTTCTGGCGTCGGGGTCCGAGCCATACTGAAAGATTCTTTGGTCACTATCAAACAAAGCAAGGACGAACCTATCAAAAGCTACATTTCTATATTCAACAAGCAGATATGGGAAATGGAGTCGATTTCAGACGATGTTATGTTAATGGCCGCAATCTCGGGCATGGCCCCAAACTCGCGATTCCGTTTCTCAATTCACGAGCAGGGTGTTAGTACTTTCCAAGAGTTCCTCATTTGGGAAGAAATACACATATGTGCAGAAGAAGCAATGGCAGGGCCCACCGCCAAGCAGAAATAAGAAGGTGATAGAAATGATTCCAATTAAGATCCCTCATCAGGACTGGGTTCTGGTTTTAAATCGTTCTCCGATAGCTCCACCACAGGCTATAAATCATATCAGGAGGTCCGAGGTGAGGTGGCAGCCATGAGAAGTACTTTGACTCACCCAACATCTGCAATTCTGAAAGACATCAAGGATCTAAACTTGTTGTCGCCGGCCCGACCACTGAAACTGGACACGTCTAAGCTGCACTAATAGGTATTATTACTATCACAAATCGATAGGGCATGGGATTGATGAATGTCATGATCATATCCGCGAGATAATGATAATCGTCCAAAGAGGAGGACTAAAATGTTACGTTCAAGAACTTCCACTACCACCACCTCTCACTACCAGAAAAAATCCAGAGCGGTTGGCCAATTCTGCCCATTTATCCCCTGTTAATCAAAATCCTGGGCAGGAAATTTTTACACTGACTAACACCAACAGTGCTGAAGATAACAGGTCTATCCACAAAAGAAAAGCCGACGTCAGAGAGGCCACAAATGCCATACAGCGAGCTCGTGTTGCTGAGATTAAGGAAAGCCAACCTAAAAGGTATTTCACTTTCTCCGATGAAGACGACAACTAACTAGTGCATCCACACTCTGACCCCCTAGTCTTCACAACACCAATCTTGGGCATCCATGTGCATAAGATTTTGGTCTATTCTGGAAGCTATGCTTAAGTGATATATATAAGGGCCTTTCGCATGTTGAATATCAATGACAGTTACATTTGCCCTTACAGCGATAGTATTTTAGGTTTTGGGGTGGAATGATTAGTCCAATTGGTGAAGTTGATTTTTCCATAAAGCTCGGCCAGGGGGTGCGCAGAAAGACAGTGATAACAACCTTTAAAATTATCAATTCTGATTTCCGAGTATAACGCTATCATTGGGGCGACCACTGCTTTACCATCTGAAAGTGACCGTCTCGGTCAACCATTTCTGCATCAAATTTCCTACTCCAGATGGGGAAGATTTTTACAAAGGAAATCAACGACAATATAGGAAATGCTTCTTTAAGCTTAGACCAGTGGAAATAAATGTGATAGAAAAAGATGAGTCCAGCAGGTCAGCCGGCGCAACCAAGCAGGACACTGAGTAGGAAAGTTGAGCAAAAAACTCAATAGAAACCGACTTGGGAAAACGACCTAGGAAAGAATCGCCACCGAAAAAGAAGAATTACTCTTGTCGAAAATAGAAGGACAAAGCAAGAAGCAAAAACACGCCAAACCAGTTGAAGAAGTCAACATAGAAGATGTTGATGAGTAGTATGGGGGTGCCAACTTAGAATTGGGCACAATCTGCAAGAGCCGTTTCGGTCGGAGTTTATTGAACTTTTTGGCAACAATCTGGACGTCTTTGCATGGACTCATGCAGACTTGCCCAATATTAATCCTAATCATGCATGCCACCGCTTGAACATCGATCTCACCTACCGACCTATGATACAAAAGAGAAGAAAGTCTGGGCCCAGACAGGCAAGCAACATTGGAAGCCGAGGTCGGTGAATTGTAGGATAACAAATTCATGAGGGAAGCTCTTTATCGCGATGGGTAGCCAATCCGGTACTAGTCAAGAAGAGTAATAATCAATGGCGCCTTTGTGTGGACTTTACCGACCTAAAAAAGCGTGCTCGAAAGACAGCTACCCTCTTCCCAACATTAATTACATGGTTAATGCTACAGTCGGACACGAATTGAAAGTATTATGGATGCGTATTCAGGCTACAATAAAATCCGGATGCACCCTGAGGATGAGGAAAATACATCTTTCTGCTCAGCTCGAGGCATATATTGTTACAAAATGATGCCATTTGGTTTGAAGAATGCTGGGGCGACCTATCAAGGTTAGTCAATAAGATCTTTGAGAAGTTGATAGGGCATACAATGGAAGTTTATGTAGATGACATGCTTGTAAAATCTTTGTGTATTGCCAACCATATTTCCAATCTTAATGAAATGTTTACGATTTTACGTGAGTATAAGATGATGTAAAATCCAAAAAATGCACGTTCGGGGTCAGCTGGGGAAAATTCTTAGGATACATGGTCAACCAAAGGGGAATTGGAGGTAATTCGGATAAAATTAAGGCTATAATTGATCTGGAATCTCCTAACTCCGTTAAGAAAGTGCAAAGTCTAACTGGGCGCCTGGCCGCCTTGAGTAGGTTTTATGTCAAGATCAACAGATAAGTGTAAATCATTGTTTGAGATCATCAAGAATGGATTGAGCAAACACAAGCAACATTTGAGTCATTAAAAAAAAATCATGCATCCATCCCTATTTTGCAGAAACCGAGCTGGGAAAAAGACTTATATTTATATCTGGTAGTCTCTGAATATGTCATCAGCTCAGTACTCATTCAACTAGATAATTCGATTCAACACCCGATTTATTACAGCAGTCAAGCCCTACATGACGCCGAGCTATGGTACCCTCCAATGGAAAAGCTAGCATATTCACTGGTCATCTCGGCGAGAAAGTTGAGACCTTATTTCTTGGAACATAGAATCATTGTCTTAACAAATTATCCTTTGAAACAAGTTATGCACCGACCATACAATTCTGTTCGGATGATCAAGTGGGTCGTTGAACTTAGCCAGTTTGAAATCTTGTATGAGCCGAGAACAGCGATCAAGGGACAAGCACCGGCAGACTTCATAGCAGAATTCACCCCGTCAGTTCAGCTGGACATCATTGAGGAACAAATGTAGAAGTTGTTTGTCGATGGCTCTTCCACCGCAGTCCGAGCAGGGGACAGGATTATGATAATAAATTCAAAACACAAATGGTACTGCTTGGCCATACGGTTTCAGTTCCAACGACAAATAACAAAGTCGAATATAAAACTTTAATAGCAGGATTGGAGATGGTAGCTTCGATGAGACTGAAAAAACTACTCGTTCACAGTGACTCATAGTTGGTTGTCAACCAGATCAATGGGGATTATGAAGCAAATGAGCCAAAGATATCTCAGTACTTGAATCTTGCGAAAATCAGACTTTATGAGTTCGAGGCAGAAGTGATACACGTACTAAGGAACGAGAATGTACAAGCAAACGCTCTAGCCCGACTAGCATCCAATGGGGGACCACCCCGATAAAAGATGTCATGGTTACCCACTTATCTTCCCCATCATGAAACACAATGAGGATAAATGCCAGCGAGGGCGCCGAGCCGACATGGATGATGCCTATCATTTGGTATTTGGAGCATATAATTCAACCAGAAAACAAAGCCGATGCCAGAACATTGAGAACGTAGGCCGCTTGGTTTACCATACTAGACGGAGTCTTATACAAACATGGATACTCAGTCCCATTGCTCAGATGCTTGTCAAAAATTGATGCTTATGCTCTCCGAGAAGGGCTTGAGGGTTTTTGTGGGAATTAGGAAAGGGGTTAGACACTAGCATACAAACTGATCTGACAAGGCTATTACTGGCAATCCTTAAAGCAAGATGCGATCTCATTGGTAAAGAAATGCGAAAAATGTCAACGATTCGCACCTCAGGTCAGGTTCTACCCTGAACAACTCACTTCAATTTTAGTCCTAGGCCATTTGTCAAATGGGGAATGAACCTTATTGGACCACTCTCTACTGGCGAAGGGGGCGTGAAGTATGCCATAGTCGCAGTGGATTATTTCACCAAGTGGGTGAATCAGAACCCTTGGCAAAGATAGATGAAGAAAAGATAATCAATTTTGTATAGAAATCAATCATATGCAGATTCGGAATACTATATTCAATAGTGATAGACAATGGAAAACAGTTTGACAACCAAAGATTTTGAACTTTTTGCGAAAGTTTCCACATCAAGAACCATTTCTCCACTCCGTATTACCCACAATCCAACAGCCAGGTAGAAGCGGTGAACAAAAATTCTCAAGTATACATTGAAGATAAGACTAGAAGTGTCCAGGGAAAACTGGCCTGAAGAGTTGCCCGGAGTAGTATGGGCTTATAGGATGACACATCGATCTGCCATGGGAGAGAAAATTTTCTCCTTGGCATACAGACTCAAGCCGTTATCCCAGTAGAAATTGGGGCCCCAACATTCAGAATTGCAAATTTTTCCGAAGAGGAGTATGCGGCCTCCTTGAGAGCCGAGCTAGACATATTGGAGGAGAAGAGTTGTAATGACGAGATGAAAAATACAATATACAAATAGAGAAATGAAAGATACTACAACTCAAAAGTGAATGAGAGAAAATTCATGGTCGGCGATTTGATATTAAAGAAAGTTACAGGGTCAGAGCCCAACCCACTGAAAATTTTATTAAATAGGGCGTATGAGCTCGAATACTTGAGTGGGGAAAAGTTTAATCACCCGTGGAATGTGTCATATCTAAATAATTATTATCAATAAAGTTCAGAAATTTCAAGTAAAATAATCTGTCTTAAAAATTCTAATTCGTCTCGGACTAGCTCCGAGCACTGCATGCAACTTTATCTTGCGTCTCAACCTAGATCTAAGCACATGACAACTAATCAATATGTCAAATATCAACTAGCATCGAGTTCCTTACAAATAAGACTCGGCCTAGCTCCAAGCACAACACTTAGAAAAAATGTTTAAATATTGTTGTGGATCAAATTACAAAACGGTAATTAAATTCTTCATACATTGCCATGGTTGGAAAATGAGCTGAGCTCAAGACTTAGAACAAATTTTGAAATTGAAAAAGGGCAAGATGAGAGACGGAGAAAAAGAAATTTCATTCATGACAAAAATATGTACATTCTGGGGGCTTGAGACCAATTACATCAAAATAAAAAGAAAGAAAACCCCTAAGGGGCAGGAAGCTAGTTCTCATCACGGGGCTATTCCTCGGGGATAGCTGGGATCCGAAGTGGACCACTGGATGCCATGTCCTTAATGTCATCATTGGTCGGAGTGGCACCTTCCTCTGAAACTGCATCAGGGTGTTGTGGGTGGAGATCGTCCAATTCAGCATTCAAGGCCTTAAGCTCATCCTGTAGCTCGGCCACCATTTTTCTAGCCATCCGAAATGTCTTCCACGCTGGTCGTATGTCCACAGGTCAACATGAAAGCATTGGCCCCAGACTTCTTATAAGCTTTGATCGCTTCCACTTTAGCGGCCTGGAGAGACTCTTCCAGTTATTTCTTGAAGTTCTCCTCCATTTGTCTCTTCATCTCATCCTCGTGCCTGACCTGCTCCTGTTAGATCTGGACGGTCGCCTTGAGCTCTTCAATCTGGTGTTTCAAAATTTGAGCACACTGTTGGGCCTCCTCCCTTGCCTTTGTAGCCTCCTGCTCAGCCTTCTGAGCGGCCTCAAGCTTTTCCTTGGCCACATTAACATCATGCTGGAGAGACTATTGAATTCCCAAGCAAAGGCTGTGAGCATCTCGGATTTTCTTGTATTTGGTCTTAAACTAAAGACCCTTACCCATAGTGTGCCAGAGCATCCCAATCGTCCGACCATGAAGACCCATGATGTACTGGAACTTCTCATCCCAACCCAGCTTCTTGGAAAGGTCCTCGATCCCGAGAGTCCGCCTCCATCTTCGAACATCCCTTGCGCCTCCCGGCCTTGGCAAGGTAGCCACTTGCTCGTCAGTCAGCGTGGATTACTTAGCAAATTCTACAAACCACCTTGGCCGCAGCCCGTCCATCCTTTCACAAGATCATCCCTAGTCGGATTGGGAAGGATGAAGTGCCCCTCAGCCCCTATATCATCCAAGAACACCCTCCTTGGACTCTCGGGTGTTGTTTTCCCCAAGGGTATTACTGTTGGAGTCACCCTTGGGGTCGGCCCAATTCTTTCAGACTGCCCCAACTCGGAAATCTCGATCATGTTGCCCCTTCACGGCCTAGTCGGCACAACCCAAGGCAGATCTATTGCCTTCCTCTTTCCTAACTCTTGGATCTCACCCTCTTCCCAAGATCCATCGGCTCGGCCCCGCTTTGCATTGCCTTTACTAGTTCCTTTGTCGGATGTATCTTGATGCGATTAAGGTGGGCAAAAATATCCATCTCCTTAGAACCTGAATAAATTTTTACTTTTATAATTTAAATGTACGGTGCAAAGCCAACCAGAAAAAGTCAGCTCGGTGTTATTAATAAAATGCAGAATTACCTATTTAATACTACTTCCAAGTGTTTAATTATAATTTTCCAAGTCACATATTCCAAGTGTTCTTTTCTTCTTGATCGAAAAAGAGCATCAACACTTAGTAAAAGGCAGTATGACATTTCTTGTAGCTAGATTTTCCAATTTAAAGCTTTGTGGGAAGTCCTTCCATATATATATAGTTTAATTGATGTGTTCTTATCAATAAATTATTTTAAACGATATGTGTAGATTGCGATTAAAGTAAACAGTAGCTTGTTGTAGTTGGAATAATGCAATATATTGAGTTATAACATATCACATTTGCTTACACATTCAAAGGATGCGACTTTAATAGTTCTTGATAGAAATCTCTTTTGTGTGTTTTTGTTAGTATTTTATGTTGTTATTTTGATTTCATTTCTATATTTTTCATAATATATTTCGTGTTTTTGCTTGTGCGTTTGTGTGTTTTATTGTTGAGTCTATTTTTTGTGTGTGTTATGCTTGTTTTGGTGGAAAAGTGTAGGTGGAATGAAATAGAAACGAAAAGTAGGGTAAGAGAAGTGATTAAGAAAGAAACTAGCGAACATGCAACACCCGGCCATTCAATGGCCGTTCATGTTGGAAAAAGTAAAGGGAACGGCCATTCCCTGGCCATTCCCGAAAAAACAGGTCGTTCGTGAGAAAAGAAGCATGGAATGGCCGTTCCATGGCCATTCCAAAAAAGACCTCTCTGAAGAGTGGTCGTTCGATGGTCATTCAGTGACTATTCAAGACAGAAAATCTTAACGAATATTTTACTGATCTTATCATTTTTTAGTAGTTTTCTTATAGGATTTGAATCTTCCAAGTTGTTAGGGCCTTTGGGCTCTATAGGCTTTGGATTTTATATTGATTCAAGCTAAAAACAAGATTTGGATTTCTCTGTTTTCTCTCGTTCTTCTTCTTCACGTTAATTTAGGGCTTTCTTTTGGGGATTTCTCTACAACTTGAAAAAGTGTATTTCTTCTCCACCTTAATTTATCTATTTGATTTTTTTTGGTATTAATAGCTTCATGATTATGTTTTTAATTATTATGTCTTGTTTAATTGAATTGGTGAATCTATCCATGAGCTGATTTCTTTGTTCTAGGATTAGGATGAGTTGAATCAAATAAATAAGCATGAGTATTGAGTAATTGATTATGCTTTTCCTAATTAAATTATTTTTTGTTATAATTGATTGTTTGGCCAACTTTTTATTATTTTGAGGAAATAATTGAGATTGAGAGAAGATATTATTTCTGGACTAAATTAAATTAGGGGCTATATATGAATCGTAGATGTATTATCTAATTTGGCTTAATAAAAATAGCAAATTATATAAGGATAGCTCTAATCATGCTAATACGTGAGTTATCATATCTAAGCCTAGGTTTTACTTGTTTGTTATATTTGTTAATCGCATGATCAATTAGTTGATATTGTGCTTGCAAATTTGATGAGATGATTCCAAATCTTAATTAGACTTTCATCCATATTATTTTTCTCATGAGTTTAATTGTGTTTAGTTCTAATTTGTCTTTTTATTTATTTTTCTTTATTTATTAAAATCACAAATTTGGTTAGAGTATCTAGGATTTATTTTATGTGTATTGTGATATATAATAATTATATTCCGGCTAAGTCTTCCTTGAGAGACGACTTGTGGCTAACTTGCTACCTTACAATTGATCTCGTTCTCTTAAGAAGATTGTTATACTTTTATAGGTGTTTACCGGTCGAATAAAATTTTGGCGCCGTTGCCGGGCAATGATTTAGGCGTAATAATTATTGTGTTTATTTTTCGTATTTCTAGATTATTCTTTTTGTTTATTTTTAGTTTAGGATTCTTTTGGTTCTTTTAATTTTTAATTTATTCCACTGGTGCGTTTGATCTATTTTTCTTGTGTTGTTTATGCAAGGACGTAGAAATCTTAATCAGGACCTTGTGCCTTTCGTGGACGATATCCATTGAGATACGAGACGTGCAAGGAAATAATGGGATGATTCTATGGATAATAGCTAGTATTCTCATAATCACGTTCCAAAGGAAGAACAAACAGACTACGAACTAGAAATAGGTGATAATCAAAATGGAAACAACGTGGAAGAACGTCAGCCTTCGATGTGTGAGTTCGCACGCCCTACCATTGGGACTGTGACCTCTTGAATCAACTTGGGCCAAGCAGCACAGACTTTGAGCAAAACCATACACTTTAATCAGTTGCCGTCATTTTATGGAATGCCCAATGAAGATCCTCTCAATTTCATTCAGAAATTATATTCAGTCATCCTAACTTTTCCTCTATAATATTTAGATGAAGATCAACTTCGGATATGCTATTTTTCATACACTCTGAAGGACCGGGCAAAAACTTGGCTTATGTCTCTACCTCCCAACTCTCTTACTAATTGGGAGACGGTGTACAATAAGTTAATGGATATGTACTATTCACATCAGAAGACTTCAAATCTGTGAGCTAAAATAGATACTTTCAGTCAAATGGATGGAGAGCCTTTTTCATGAGGCTTGGGATCGCTTTAAGGATTTACATATTAAATTCCAAATCATACTACCCATTGGAATTGTTAAACCAATTTCTCTGTGATGGGTTATCACATAATTATCAATATATGGTTGACAATGCCACTAGGGGTGACATGGGTGAACACAGGACTTAAGGAATTTATATTTTGGAGATGATGAGCACTAATTCACAACATAAGATTGCCAGAGGCAGACGGGCTACCATGAATGAAGTAGCTTCGAGCTACGATGTGACAAAACAAATGGTTGAATTGACTAAGCAAGTACAATTATTGGCTACAAGGGGGCATCCATCAACCGCCCCCTCATTCTGCCGAGTCGTGCAGGATTTGTAATGAGTTTGGTCATGGGGCTAATATTTATAATGTTATGATTGAACAACAGGTTTAGGGCGTAAAAGCCTCGGGTTATCAGCAAATGCCTCATAATGATCCTTTCACTCAAGCTTACAACCCAGTTTGGTGGAATCATCCAAACTTTAGTTGGGGCAATTCACAAAATCCATCTCAAATATATCTGAGACCACCGCAACCCCAAGATCAGCCATTAACCCAATCTTGGCCTCCACCTATTGAAGAAAGCTTGAATTCCTTTATTCTAGTTAGTCAACAAATATAATAAGGTAACAATAGACGGTTTGAATATATGGAAGCCTTTTTTAAGCATATTGAGACTCAAGTTGGTCAATTGGCTACTCAAGTTGGTGAAATAGCTCGACATGTCTTCAAGAAGGACGTGTTTCCTAGTCAACCAAATAAGCAAGCTCAATCCATCACCGTTCTTGACTTTGGTGAGATTTATGATAACTAAATTGAGATTCCTTATTCCACTGTCTCGCCTAACCCTATAGCCATTGCAAAAGTAGAAAAAAAAGGTGATGCGAGTGAAGAAAATATGAATATGGAGGCCAGTAAGGGATCGCCAGTCCACAAAACTTAAAATCTTATCTTACTCCATCCCTAAGTCCACTCCCAAAACAACAAGATCCCGGTAGTTCTATTGTTAATATTTCTTTTGGGAATGGTATGAAAGTCGCGGGTATGCTTGATCTTGGAGCTGGAATCAATCTTATGTCTTATTCTATATTTAATTAAATAATTAGATTTCGGGGAATTGAAGTCCACTAGGTGACGTTTACAACTTACTGATAGGTCCATTAGGTACCTTACATGCATTGTTGAAGATGTTTTAGTCAAAGTAGATGATTTTCAAATTCTCACCGATTTTGTTGTCTTAGATACAAAAAAACGATAAAGGTAATTTTAAAGATCATAATTTATTATTGTGTAGACCATTCATGGCCACAACCAATACTTTGATTGATTTCAAAAATAGAAAATTAAGTATGAGTTGGAAAAAACTGTCACATTTTCAATTGTTGATATAACTTGTAGTTCTACATGTGCCTCACATGATAAATTTATTGTTGACTCTACCGATTCTGCTGTGAAAAATGTCTTATGGCAGGAAAATGATGTGATTCAAAGCTTGAGTAAGCCAGATTACAATTTCAAGGTGGTAAGAGATGTTTTGCTTAATGACCCACCATGATTTTATAAGTTGTAGTCGTCAAGCTAATGATGTTAAAAGAGCGCTTCTTGGGAGGCAACCCAATATTTTACGATTTTTATCGTCCAAAAATCGAAAAAAAAACATCATTAAAAAGATGGTCAAATAGTGGCGAACGGCCATTCACCAAACATAGCCCTCTGCAACATGCACGTATGATCGCCGTTTGACAAACATCGGCCTAGCCCGCACGTAGCCCCTGCACGCCATTCACAATACATTCGACAAACATTGGCCTCTGTTAGCACGCAGCTCGCTGCCCATTCAACCATCCTCGCTCAACTGCAGCAGCATCCCTTTTAAACAAATGGGCACCGAATAGTCGTTCGGTTGTCGTTCGCTACTATACACAAAAAAATCCTTTCTTATTACATGTCCTTTTGCATGATTGTTGGCATACATATTTGACTTAACTATTTATGAGAGCATTTATGAGCCCCATGTTTGTCTTTTACGTAAAACAGTAGCTCAAACATGAGTACAAGAAACCACCCTAGGAGCCTTGGGAAAAAAATCCAAAGTTTATACCTAGTGGAAGAATATCTCAAGAGTTTTAGCGAATATATATATATATATATATATATATATATATATATATAGGAAAAAAGGTTCATGGCTAGTAATTGCGTGATTTACTGTGTGTATGATAGGGTTGCCATTTGACACAGATTTGAAACCTAATAAGGAGTGCTGAACACCTTAACTAACCATTAACCTTAGCCGAGTGAATCTGTTGTGAAGATTGGGGATCAATGAAGGATAATCCAAGGTGGTTAGGATGTGGTGTGATGGATGAATTGACTCTCAAATTGGACATAGTATTTCTTGTTGGATTTATCGGTGTTATTATTTGCTTGGGGACAAGCAAAATACTAAGTGTGGGGGAGTTGTTTTGTGTATTTTTGTTAGTATTTTTATATGGTTATTTTGATTTCATTTCTATATTTTTCATAGTATATTTCGTGTTTTTGCTTGTGTGTGTGTGTTTTATTGTTGAGTCTATTTTTGTTTGTGTTATGCTTATTTTTGGTGAAAAAGTGTAGGTATAACAAAGAAGAAGCGAAGAGTGGGCTAAGAGAAGTGAACAAGGAAGAAACTAGGCAAACGTGCGGTGAACGACCGTTCGCATTGAAAAAAGTAAAAGGAACAACCGTTCCCTAGCTGTTTCCAAAGTTGTAGGATGTTCGAGAGAAGAGAAGCATGGAACGACCATTCCATGGCCGTTTCCAAAAAGACCTTTCTGAAGAGTGGATGTTCGATGACCATTCGATGACCGTTCAAGATAGAATATCATATCAAATATATTTATGATCTTATCGATTTTTACTAGTTTTCTTATCGAATTTGGATCTTCCAAGTTTTTAGGGCATTTGGGCTAATATTAAGGGAGAATAGGTATTAGATTTTATATTTATTCAAGCTAGAAACAAGATTTGGTTTTCTCTCTTTTCTCTCGTTCTTCTTCTTCACGTTAATTTAGGGCTTTCTTTTGGGGATTTCCCTACAACTTGAAAAAGTGTAATTCATTTCCACCTTTATTTGTCTATTTAACTTTCTTTTGGTATTAATAGCTTCAGGATGATGTTTGTGATTATTATCTCTTGTTTAATTGAATTGATTAATCTATCCATGAGCTAATTTCTTTGTTTTAGGGTTAGGATGAATTGAAATAAATAAACAAGCATGAGCATTGAGTAATTGATTATGCTTTTCCTATGTGAATTATGTTTTGTTATAATTGATTGTTTGATCAATTTTTTATTATTTTGGGGAAATAATTGAGATTGAGAGAAGTTATTATTTCCAGACTAAATTAAAATTAGGGTGTTAGATATGAATCAGAGATCTATTATCTAACTTGACTTAATGAAAATAGCAAATTATGTAGGGATAGCCCTAATCTGTGAATACGTGAGTTATCAAATCTAAGCCTAGTTTTTACTTGTTTGTTTTATTTGTTAATTGCATGATCAATTAGTTGATATTCTGCTTGCAAATTTGATGAGATGATTCCAAAAATCCTAGACTTTTATCAATCTTATTTTTCTGCGAGTTTAATTATGTTTAGTTTTAATTCATCTTTTTATTTGTTTTTCTTTAGTTATTAAAATCACAAATTTTGTTAGAGTGTTTCGGATTTATTTTATGTTTATTGTGATACATAATAATTATTTGCAAGCTAATTCTTCCTTGAGAGACGACTCGTGGTTAACTTGCTACCCTACAATTGATCTCGTTCTCTTGCGAGGATTGTTAGACTTTTATAGGTGTTTAGAGTTCGAATAAAATCATATAGAATACATTGCATAATATATAATGCAACTGAATTATACTATCATATTTTAATACATACGAAGTTCACCTTTTATTATAAGTATAATTATCATGAACTTGTTTATTCCCAATCATACATTTTTCTATCGGGAAATAAGTAAATACCATCATCACATGCTATCCAATTGCACTCATGAGCATAACAAGGTTTGCCAAACCACCACTTCGCTTTGTAAGCATAGAACGATTTTCCCTTGTTACCCCATCGAAGTTCACAATGGAACTTAGTAATATAAGGTATCACACAAAAAGAAAAATGAAAATCTTGATGGAATGTTAGTGTATGGTTTCCAAGATCGTTATCCTTAGACGAACAATGCACAAACAACGGGTCAGGAGAAGTAAGATTATTCTCGACACTGACCAAAACATTATTAAAGAAAAAACAATCGCTCCTTCCTCCCTCAAAGAGATATGTAGAAAGTATGAAACATAATAAAAGATAATTGATCATAGTATCAAACTGAATTGTTGCTGGATCAAGAACGTGATGCTATATCATCAATTTGTTAATTTCCTGTTACTCTTATTTATAACTGAATTATTTTGGTTGTAATTTGAGCAATTATAATAAAATTGTGGCAATTTGGTTATGGTGCATTGAACTAGTAGTATGCTATATATGTAATTTAAATCCACCGAAGTTATGAAAATATGGTCATTATTATCAAATCTTGCACATTAAAAATGTGGAGTAAGATAGTTAAATAATGAAATAAAATAATTATTGGCAAATATTTAGATAATTAAATAAGTTTATTTTAATCTGATTACTAATATTAGATCATATTACTATAAATTATGGATTACTCAAGAATGTTTAGGGTAATATTGCAATAAGATGTCATATATATGATCATCTAGGGAAACTTACTAGTCCACAGATTATGTATTATTTAATAATCTTTTACTTGGAAAAATTATAGTTTGACCTTTTTTGTAGTCATGGACTATTTTAACACATATTACGTCATGTGTAGGCGATTGTCTATGAAGCCTTACACATTTATGTGTGGCGGTGAGATTTGAACTAATCACCTCTTTGGTTTAGATCAGGTGAGTTCATGTAATTTAGGTGAGTACATGAAATCAAATCTAGAGCATTTCTCTCTTTCTTGTAATGGTGCATATTTAATTAATTTTTATTTTAGTTTATATTTAATTAATGATTGTTAAGGATTAGGTAATTTTATTTTAATATAAATTAAGAACGGGAGTTATATTTGGTAGTGTCTCTTCACGTCCCTGATTTTTTGAGATTTTTTTGAACCCATATCTTTGATTCTCTCAATTTCCTTTCATTGTGAATCTTGCTTCAACATTTGATGGATTTTTTTTCTCAACGCACTATGAGAAATATGGTGCAGATGTGTTGATTGAGTTTCCTGCCTTTCTATCAAATGTGTTGCTTACTAATGACAAAAATATTTGCTTATTTAGGCATATATTGTTGCTTGTTAAGGACAATATGTTGCTTATTTAGACATACCTTGTTACTTATTAAGGACAAATATGTTTTTTTTTTAGGCAGACAATGTTGCTTATCAATGACAAATATGTTGCTTATTAAGGACATATATTTTGGTTATTTAGGCAGACATTTTTGCTTAGATGGTACCAATGTGCTGATTTAAATAGATTATTTCGCTTTGTATATATATATATATATGTGTGTGTGTGTGTGTGTGTGTGTGTGTGTGTGTGTGTGTCTATGTTGCATTTTTATTCCACATGTGTTGTTTATATAAGACATGGATGTTGTTAATTAGGCAGACACTTTGCTAAAATGGTGCAAAATTATTTAGACACAATTATGCTTCTTTTGTATGACAACTATGTTGCTTATACTGTACAAAATATGTTGCCTAATTATATAAAGTGTGTTGCTTACATAAGACAAATATGTTGCTGAATTAGACCTACAATTTAGACATAATTATGTTGCTTTTGTGTGACTATTGTGTTGCTTATAGTGAACAAATATATTGCTAATTTATATATAATTATGTTGCTTATGTTTGTCAACTTTGTTGCTTATTAAGTTCAAATATGTTAGTTGTATAGAGTATATTTGGTTCTTATATAGTTCAATTGTTCTGTAAAATATTGCATAGTTTTACTATTGTATCTCATAAACAAGGTTCAGATGTGAGTGTTATCATGGAGGTATCCAGTGAAAATCTTGATGCTGAATTCAGGCTTATGATGGACTACAAATCGGATAAGCCCAATAGGCTAAGTCCAAGGGAATTATTCGGATTATAGACCAATAGATAAATAAAGACCCAATCAAATTAATTCTATAGGTTTTAATTGTTATTAAATAAATTTGGATAATTATATTCAAATTAGGCCCATTAAGCCTCTAAAACAAGAAAGCCCACGAAGACCCATTTGTTTGCCTATAAATATCATTGATCTTCATTGTTGAAAGGTACGCAATTCATTTGGAAATTACTATCTATCAAGTTTTTGTATTTTCTCTGTTCTGGAACTGACGTGAGCGTCAGAGGTTCTTCATCGGGTAATCCCCAATGCCTCTAACGTCTATTTGTGACGCATGCAACGACCCAATTAGCAAATCGCGTTCGGGAAAGTTTAATTACTTGGAGTGATACCACATCAAGCTTATATTAAATAGGCCCCAAAAGAAGATAAATTCCTAATTACAATGAATGAAGGGTATATTAGTTTAATTTTCTCTCTCTCTCTCTCTCTCTATATCTCTCTCTATATATGTATATGTATATATGTGATCAGATAGAGGGAGAGAGAGAGAGAGGATACTAAATAGCATATATGGTCCACTAACTTGTATTGAGTTACAATTTTTTCACAACTTTAAGGGTATGGCAAAATACGATATCACCAACTTCTAATTTATTGCACATTGAGTACAATCTCTATCGACAACATAACTTGGGAGCAATCCCGGTTGATTTGCAATATAATTGTCGATAAAGGTTGGAGTAAATGTACAACAACTTAGAAATTGGTGTCCTATTTTGCCACATCACTAAATTAGTGGACGAAAGTGCAACTTAGTATAAGTTGGTAGACCAAATATGCAATTTAGCCTATATAAATGTAAAATTGACGCTACATACACCAAAAAAGTGCAAAAAGAAATGGATAAGGCACATAAACCATGTCCACTATTATTTAGTAATTCTTATAAAACATTGGTTTCAAAAGTGTTTTGCAACTATTTTATGTTCCTATCTAGCTATTATTATGTTGATCCATGTATAAAATCCTCGACGTTTTATTATACTCTCAGTTGTACCTCTTCACCAATGCACTAGGAGGAAAGCGATCTGAAAAATAAATATCCTCACCTTTTGCTATCCAAGCCAAGTTACGGGTTGTATAACGTTCCTTATGGTTAATAACAACAAAAGCTTTGTCCTTGTTACTTCACCAAACGTGGCAAAAGAACAAAGTATCACAAGGATTTAAGCAAAAATTGAAGTTGAAATTTTGATTTAACGTAATTGTATGATTTCCAAGATCGTTATCTTTAGATGCACAATGCAACCGTAATGGTTCAGTATTTGGAGGAAGATTATTAATAACATAAATATTAAAATTTGATTTTGACAGAAAACATGCCGACCCTTGAAAGTGGCTGACGAAACATAGAAAAAGAAACTTGAAGATCATTGTATTTGTATGATCACTCATATTGCTCTTAGACGGTAATTGTTTTATCTGTTCATATAATTATATATCTCTTAGTCTTTGTTTTCAAAATCAGTTTAAATAGTTTCATTCTTTTCGTACATTGCACCGAATAGGTTAGAAATTAATTTGTGATGAGTTAATGTGAATTTCAATTTGATTAACAAATTTCTGTAATAGGATTTCAAATTTGTGAAATCAGACGTACATGATTTTCTTAATCTAGCCATTGTGAAATTGTTTTCACCATAATGTATGTGTATTTGTAGAATTAACGTGAAATCATATTCTGTTGCATGTTTCCACATATACTATGAGTATTCAGTGATTGGAATTTTATTCAAAATGTATGCACTCTTGACATTTTTGGAATCATATTTTTGAAATAAGGCAATCTATGCTAAATAAGATTGTGGATATCTACTTATATATTATAGGCTAAATTGCAGTTTTGGTCCTTTAAATAAAAGAAGATGACAGATTTAGTCATGTAATTATTGTGTGTAGGAATTATGGTCCTGTATGTATAAAAGATTGGCATATTTGGTCCTCTAAGTGTGCTATGTAGCTATAGATGGCAATGGGCCGGGCCGGGCCAGCCCGACCCAAGCCCATCGATTTTTTTTGAAAATTTTGGGCCGGTTTGGGCCGGTCCGATTTTGGTCGGGACGCAGAATACATGGCCCAACCCAGCCCAAAAATATATTTTGTGCATGAAATCATCGGGCCGGGCCAAATAGGCCCGAACATTTTCGGGTCCAAAATATCAGAGCACAACCCAAAATGCTGGCCGGGCTGGGATTTGCCAGCTCTATCTGTAGCAATTTTGGTCCCGTAAAAATTGATTTTTGTGCAATTTCAGTCCTATAAGTTCTAAGTTTGTGCAATTTTGGTCATAAAAGGGTTAAGTATGACTTGCACATTTGGGACCAAAATGACACAAAAATAGAACTTGTGGGACCAAAGGTGCATATAAAATAAACTTTATGAGACCTAAATTGCTACATAGGATACTTATAGGACCAAATATGCCACAAATTTGGTTTTACAAGTCCAATATTGCTACATAAGATACTTACCGGACTAAATGTGCAACTTCTTTATATTTACAGGACGAAATTTGCAGTTAACCCTATATTATATTATTATAGTAAATATGTGAAATTTTTAATGATGACTTGTTTTTTAATGAGTTGGAATCGGAGGAGATAAATCTCAAAGAAATGTAATTGAAAGACTTGGGGTTGGAAATCTGGTCAACACTCTTGCAAAGAGTGAGTGAGATGTGTTGAGCTACAAAACTCGTGGTAAATTATTAGAACTATCACTGTTCCACTGAAGTTAGTTATCAATAACTAACTTCTATTATTTCTATTTTCCTTTTTGTTATCTGTTAGTCTTAGTTGTTAGGATAGCAGTTAACTTCCATTCCTATAAATACATCTAAGACTTGTAATTGCTACTCAGTTTTTTCAATACGTGAATTCAGCTTTCCTCTCTTCATATTATATTCAACTTGGTATCTAGAGCCATTTGAATTTTTTTGGAGCTTCTTCAATGGCGTCAGAGAGCTTTTCGGCTATCTCTCTCCCATATTTTGCGACTCTATCTCTCAAATTGGAGCGCAACAACTACAACTACTGGAAATTTCAAGTCCTGTCCGTTGCTCGCACGCATGGATTCAATACATTTTTGCTTGGAACAGAGCCGATGCCGGTGCGATTTCTTCCCTCCGATACAGGTTCTTCAACTCTCTGTCAAAATCCAGCTTACCTCGTTTGGATGCGTAAGGATCAACTTCTTTTCAGCTGGTTATTATCTTCGATCTCTGAATCCATGTTAGGTCACATAACTAGGTGCACCACATGGAGTGATGTTTGGTATGTTCTTAACAAATTGTTTCAAACTCAGTCTAAGGCTCGCATTTTACAATTGCGAATGATGTTACAAACTCTGAAAAAAGGTGATTTGTGTGTTGATGAATATATTTTGAAAATGCGTGGCATAGTAGATGATTTAAACTCTGCAAATCATGTGATCTCTGATGAGGAACTTGCATTGTATATCCTTGGTGGTTTAGGACCAGAGTATGAATCCGTGGCTGTCAATCTCACATCTAGAGCTGATAATTTGTCTCTTCAAGAAGTTCAGTTTTCGCTGCAAACTCATGAACTACGTATTCAGAGTCAACATAGTTCTACTAGTGTTGCCTTCACTGCACATTCTACACCTGTTCCTAGCCCTTCTGCAAATGTTGCATAAAATAGACTTGGTGGTTTTAATAGAGGTGGTGGTCATTTTTCTAGAGGCAGAGGCAGAAATGGTGGCATAAATTTTCAATACAGAAACAATAATGGCAAACCTTCTTGCCAACTGTGTGGGAAGAGCTGGTCATGTTGCTATTAAGTGCTACAAAAGGTTTGATATCAGTTACTTAGGTCCTGAATAATCTTCTGGTAATGATGTTTCTCCTCATGATTTTCTCTCAAATACTCAATCTACTAATCAACATTCTACTGTTGATGGTAGCTGCTATTTTGATAGTGGGGCTACTAACCATGTAACTGCAGATTTGGAGAATTTATCATTGCAAGCAGTGAACTATCAAGGGTCAGAAAAACTGGTTGTAGGTAATGGTTCTGCCCTTCCCATTTCAAAAATTGGTTCATCCCTTATTCCTTGTGCTTCCAGTCCTTATTCACTCATACTTAAAGACATCTTATATGTTCCAAATATTACAAAGAATCTGTTAAGCATATCTCAATTTACCAAGGACAATAATGTTCTAATTAAATTCTTTCATGATTCTTGCTTTGTTAAGGACAAAATCACTGACAAGACACTCTTGGAGGGCACTCTTAATGGAGGACTCTATCAGCTTGATCTATCTCATATCTCCAGCTTCAGAAGTTCTCTTACCTCTCATCCTAGCTTACAATCTAATTTTGTCTGTTACTTTTCATGTGTCTGTTGTTCCTGATGTAAAGATTTGGCATCAAAAACTTGGTCATCCCTGTAATTATGTGCTTTCTTTTGTACTTAAGTCTTTGCACTTTCCTTCCTCTACAACTACTATGGAATTTTGTGATGCTTGCAAATTAGGAAAATTACACCAGAAACATTTTGCTAGTCAATGTATAAAAACAAATGCCCCCTTTCAGCTCATTCATTCAGATATCTGGGGTCCATCTTCTACTATTTCCATTGATGGTTTTAGATATTATCTTCATTTCATTGATGATTTTACCGATATACTTGGATCTTTCCATTGAAGCAAAAATCAAGATAGCATACGATCTATTTGTTCAATTTCACGCTTTTGTTGAAACACAAATTAACTCAAGAATTAAGTGTTTACAAACAGTTAGGGAGGTGAATATAGATCACTTGTCCCATTTTTATCAAAACATGGCATTCAATTTCGTCATCCTTGCCCTCATGTTCATCGGCAAAATGGTAAAGCTGAGAGAAAACACCTACACATAGTTGAAATGGGCTTGTCCATGTTAGCCCAAGCTTCCTTACCTTTAAAGTTTTGGTGGTATTCTTTTCCTTCTGTTGTCTTTGTTATCAATAGGTTACCTACTCCTGTTCTCAAGCATATGTCTCATTTTCAGCTTCTTTACAATAAAACTCTTGACTATGCTTTTCTAAAACTGTTTGGATGCACTTGTTTTCCCTATCTTCGCCCATATAACAACCAAAAATTTCAGTTTAGATCATCAAAATGCTTGTTCATTGGATATAGTGACTCTCATAAAGGATATAAATGCCTCAGTAACACAGAAAGAGTGTACATTGCAGCAACAGTTGAGTTCAATGAGCATGAATTCCCATATCACACACTCTTCTCTTCCTCAGCTGCTCCAGTTGTCCCCCATCATCCCTCTTCTTCCAATCAAGTTTCCTATCTTCCCATTCTTCCTCTACCTCAGCCTCATCTATCACCCTCCTTCTCTCAGTCTCTTTATCCAATCCCTCAGCATCCTCCATCCCCTGCATCTCAATCTCATTCCCCATCTCCCTAAGCCACTGATGTCATTGAACATACAAACTCAGCAGGCATTCCTCTAGTCAGCCCACTTGACCATTCCTCCAAATTCAACATCCTTCTGTACCTTCTTGCTCTAGTCACCCTATGGTCACTAGGTCCAAGAATGGTATTCATAAGCCTAAAGCCCTTATCACACAACCTTTCTCTCCTCTTTCTTCAGAACCATTCACTGTAAACCAAGCACTTCTTGATCCAAGATGGAAAACTGCTATGCAAGCTGAATATGATGCTTTACTTGCCAATAACACCTGGACACTTGTTCCTGCTGACTCAAATATGCATGTAATCACATGTAAATGAGTGTTCAGAATAAAATATAAAGTAGATGGCAGTGTGGATAGGTTCAAGGTCAGGCTGGTTGCTAGAGGCTTTGAACAAGAAGCATGTGTTGATTATATGGAAACTTATAGCCCTCTGGTTAAAGCCTGTACCATAAGGCTTGTATTTTCTCTGGCTATCTCCTCCAATTGGTCTATTCAACAGGTGGACATAAACAATGCATTTTTGCATGGTGATCTCTCAACCTCAGTCTTTATGCAGCAACCTGAAGGTTTTGTTGACTCATCTCAGCCTCATGCTGTATGTAAACTGAATAAAGCACTCTATGGACTCAAGCAAGCCCCAAGAGCATGGTTTACCAAGCTTAAAAATTTCTTGTTGACCATTAGTTTCCATGTATAAGTCTCTGACTCATCTCTATTCCATCAAAGAGTCTCAGGAAAGTTGTTGCTTTTACTAGTGTTTGTGGATGATATATTAATCACTGGGGAGGATTCTCAAGCTGTTGCCACCATCATTCAAACTCTACATTAGAAATTTGCCTTAAAGAATCGGGGTGAGGTTAACTATTTTCTGGGCATTGAAGCTTCTAGAACAACTGGAGGGTTGTTACTGTAGGTCCCAAGGGGTGTAAGTGTAAGGTTTAGAAGGGGGGGTTGAATAAACCTTACCAAATTTTCGATTTAGTCCTTTTAAATATACAGAGTTGATTCTTCACAAATTTTGTGTCCTTGATGGACAACGATTTAGTCAATCAAGAGAGTTAGTCTCTCAACAGACTCAACTCGAGCCGTTGATGGAATAACTCACCAAGTTGACTCTAAATTAACTCAATCTTTGTGGTTTTGTTTTCAGCGGAAGACTTAACACCCTTAAGTTTGATTAAGTAAGAGTTTAGTGTTGGGTTTAGTACTTGTATTATCAAATGGATAGCAAATTTATCAAAGATATATATGCGCTTAAAAATGCAGGAATTAAAATGCTTTGAAATGTAAATGACACAAAGTGAAATTTTTATAGAGGTTCGAAGATGGGGTAATTCTTCTACTCCTCTCTTCTCCAACTCCTGGAGGAATCCACTAGGTAATGATCAGTTTACAAAGTGGTAAATCCGGATACAAGTCTTGATCACACAAACTAACTTGATCCTTTGGGACTCGATCCGAGACGCCTTGATCACTCACCAATTGGCTTCTCGTGACGACTCAACTTCTTCACGGGCAACCGCTTGCTACTACACTCACTTGCTCAAGCTCTTTGGATTTGATCACGAAGCCCTCCAAAAGCTTAAGACTTGGTTCGACCTTGAACCTTCCTACAATCCTTCGTGGAATGTAGACCCTTTTCTTCAAAAGTTTCCTCTTCAATCGATTGAAGTTCTCTTTCCTTCACAAAAGTTAGTGTTGGATTGATGTACTTCGTAATGTAGGCTTGAGGATTAATCTTGAATGATTTGAGAGTATTTCTCGGTTATAATTTTAATTGATTTCTTGAATGTTCGTGGTTCGTAACCTTCTCTCGAGTCATTCCTCACCTTTTATAGTGATCTTTCAAAAATTTGCCCGTTGAAGAGATAGGCTTATTTTTAAAAGTCACTTGCGATCGTTGGCTTGTCTTGTTGCAGTCCTTGGAATTGCCATTTCCTCGTATGAATTGTTCTTTCACCTTTTCGAGTTCGACACGGTGTAGTGCTTCCCATTGTTCATTCCTTTTGCACGCTTCGGGACCGAGCACTCCGAGAAAGGTGGTATGGAGATATTACTTGTTTAAGTAAGTCTCTTGATTTACGTAAACGGATCTTTTACAGATTATCTCGACTTGACCGCATTTCTTTGCTTTCCCCAGGTGACTTAGAGTCGACTTCCAATCATTGGATGACTCTTCTCGTCACTTCAACTTGAGACTTGGCTTTTCTCGAGTTGACTTGATCACACTCCACTTAGTCAGATCTCAGCTGCTTCTTCATAGAGTTCCTATCTACTCTTCTTTGCCATACTCAAATGTCTCACAAACAGAGTCTTCCTTCCAGATCTTGATTGACTTCTTGCATGTTAGGGCGTAGGCGACTTAACTCGGCTTGGCCCACTCTAATTGTTACAATGCATTTTACAAAGACAAGAATTGGGGTGCCAACTTTCTATTCTAAGTTTCACATGGCATTCATCAAAATCTAAACAATAAAATTCCTAACAATTTCCCCCTTTTTGATGATGCCAAAACTTAAACCATTCAAAAATGCAAATAACAAAGATACATACGATAGTGTATTGACATAGAATGTATGCGAGAATCAATCTTTTTATTGATCATATCATTCTTGTACTTTTTACACAATCAAGTTTACAAGGTGTATCGAGTTCATATTTGCCTACACGAAAAATAAAGAATTTATAGCTTTATTACGTAAGACTTACATTGTATGTATTTACATAATAAAATACACGAAGGGTTGGACAACAACACTTCATCTTCTTCGTCTCCTCTCCTTCTTTCATCTTGTTCAAAGATCTTCTTCTCTTCTTCTCTTTTTTTTTTTTTGGTAAATCACCGCCTTCTTTTTTTCTTTTCATATGCCTTCCTGGCAGCTTCATCTCTTCTTATTCTTTCCTCGTCTCTCCTCCCATAGCCGAGTTTGTCTCTTGTTTTCTTCTTCTATTCTTTTTGCATACTCGGCATTAGTTTTAGCCACTTTCAAATTTGCCACTTGGTCAAGCCCATCCCAAGAGATCCCTCCTTTCTTTCCTGGATCTACGTATTCAATATTCTTGGGCGGAGGCCTGGGTCCAAGCTTCTTCCTCCACCACCGCTTCTTCCTCTACCTCGGGTGTGTATTGTCTTCGAGTCTTCTTCTTTCCAAATGAGTGACCAAATGAGTGACCAGCAGAGTGATTGCCGAGAGTCTCGCTCGCTGTCGCCTTCTTCACATAACGTGAGACCCTTTTCCCGAAGACAAGTCCCAAGCTTGAGCCATAGACATATTTGCAAAGTATCCCTTAAATTCGAGCGTTTTAAATTCATCAACTGATCGTGGCTCGTCCCCGACATCCGAGATGGCATAAGTGTCTCGCCCACCGGAATGCCTCCGTGTTCTTTCAAGATGTTCATAACTCGGGCATCCATTCTTCCTTCCACTTCCTTCATCCATGCTTCAATTGTTTTTCTCTTTTCACCCATAGATACAACAGAGTGTTGGAGTGGCGAGTCACGGGGAGTTTGTCTTTGATAATGTCACCAGTGGACAGACCTGTTGAGGGGTTTGTGCAATCATCAAGGTCATATCTTTTGATCCTTCCCCCTCAAAGATTTTCTTTTCTTCGTTTTAACACTTCCTCACCGATTTTCCCTTCACAAGCTTTCCTTCCTTCTCAACTTCAGGATCCCCTTGCGCTTTTTTTAGGTATTCCTCTTCCCCCTTTTTGGCATCATCAAAGGAGAGAGGAACGCTGAAATAGACTTGCAAGCGGGAAGTCAAGCCTGCGATAGTTGAGTTTTGTCTCGAGTCTGTGCAGAGTATGCAAAGACGAAATTCGGGCCGAGTAACGTTGGACTCTGCAAATCGGCTTCATCTCACCATGAGAAGGCTGAATTTTGTATTAATGGTCTCTTCCAAACGCCGTAGATCACTCTTGTTTTGCTCACGCAGCAGCTTTAACCTCGGCAATGTGAGCTTCATGCATGTGCTCAATATGTTCTCTCTCCTTCGTTTTTGCATCGCATTTTCACTTCTGCACACCAAAGACTTGTTGAACAATGTCCTGAAGTATCTCACTTGTTCCACACGCATTGTTTCTTTCTTTGTTGCCACCATTCCCCGATCCGGAGTGTTATGCCTCTTAAATCGCGAGTGAGATTGGCATCTCTGTTGTCCAAATCGCATATCCATAGAGGCCTGATGCCTCTCCCCCGTTCAATCTCGTGAATAATGCCTTGAACACTTCGCGGACTTCAAACGATTCTTCCGTTGCGGTGATGGCCATGCAGTCAAAATCATAATCACCGGAACAATGGTGCCTGATTGAAAACGGAGGCTGGTGCGTGGTAGCGTGCTTGTTCGTTTTTCGACTCTTCATGGAGTTCCTGTATCTCCGGGGAAAAAGGAAAAGATTCTACAAAGGATTCATCACCGCCAATCGATCTGCTTCGATGATGAGCGGTGCGCGTGAAGTTCTTTTTGGGAATCGATCCTGCTGCGACTTGAGGAGCTTGCGCAGGTGGACTCAGTTCACCGGGTTTTGTTGTGAAGTGGTCCCGGTTTTGAGCCTCAACCTCTCAACAGCCGTTGGTCTCGGTGATTTTTCCAATTGAGTAGACTGGTCCTCGGCCTTATCGATGGCGTCATCGGACGATGATGAGATTTCCATTGGTGGCTCATCATCAAAATTAAAGGTTTGACGAGTAGTCTTAGGATCGAGACTTGCTCGTGCTTGGAACATCCGCACTGGTGAGTCTTTTGGATCCACACGGGGGGGATGACTCGAACTTTCTTCTTCGCCTTCGATCCCGAGAAAGGTGACATCGATTATCCCGGGAATCATGAAGTGCACTTATCTCCTTCTCGGATGGGTCGATGATAACAGGAGGGATGTTCTCTACTTGACTACCTTGCCCGGGAAGTCTCAACCTCCCGTGGGCCTTCATTACCTCCAAAGGTCTCTCTGCAGCGAGGCCTTGGTCCTCCCTTTCGATAGTGTCACTTTGTCTTAGGGTCTTCTCATTGGCATCCATTGAGTCTCAACCCCATGGATTGCACTTTCATCGCCAGTGTTAACTCCCGGGCCGTTCCATCCTCAGTGCCTCGACTACCTCGGCGTCGTCATTAGCCTTGAGCAGCGGTTGGCACCTCACCGAGATGCAGTCTCAAGTCTCGAGCTTCGTTGATGGCAACTTGCTTTTTCTTCTTGTGTTTGTATTTTCTCTACTTCGCCTCCTTGATTCGTTGTGGAGTCATCTGCAGATCCTCCAACCTTGTTGCGGTGGAGGAGTTTCCCCACCGGTGCGCACCACCGAGTGACTTGGAATGGGGTCACTCGTCTCCAAACTCCCGGCTGTTTCGATTGATTGTTCACCGTCAGCGTTGTGGTAACATACCTTCAATAGGGGTTGGCTCGACCGGGTCCCCACTATCCCGCCATCGCCATGTCCTTTATTGCCTTCTTCCGAGTGAGTCAAGTGGTAGCGGCAACAACAAACGATTTGCTTTGAACCACTCCCATTGGATCAATTTCACCGTGTTCGGAGGACTCTCCTGGTCCTCCATCGCTCTTTGCTCGTGAAGGATTCTCGATTCATGCAATGCTTGCTGCGATTTGCAACTCTTCTTCAGAAGCAGATTCTCCTGGATCCTCATCACTTTCGGAGAGAAGACATCAAGGAGACGATGTGTGTGTTCGTGGTGCCGAGATAGGACGATGCTTGCCTTCTCACGTGCCTCGGCCTTCCTTGCTTTTCTTTTCTTTCTCCTTGTCCTTGTAGATCTGCAGGATGTCCGTGCGATTGTCTTCATCAAGTCTTTGAGAGTACAGTGGTTAGTCCAAGGAAGCTCAACGGTTCCTCTTCTTCTTCTATGAACTCAGCCGTTGGAACTGTTCCTTGACTTACTCAACTTCCATTTCCTCCACTCACGCAGACGATTTTGGATGTCCGGGTAAGGTGGAGATAGGATCATTACATCACTATCCGCTCTAGCGGTTCTTCTTGTGCTTCAAATGTGTGAACTACAACAGTGTCTTCGAGTTGCCTCTGCTTGATCGCCTTCAGCAGACTTGGCTGTTTCATCAATTACATCCGAGACTCTACTTCTCCAGCAGCCTCCGTGATCTGCTCCAAATGAGTGGTGACTCGGCCGGTTTCTCAAGCTCGGAGTGCTTGACAATTCTTCTTCGTCTCTTAGTTTGTACCGGAGGGATTTCTCGGTTCGAGACGGTGTCTTCTCGAGTCTTGGGCGGCGAGGGCCGGTGCTGGTGTCTTTTTCTCGAGGAGCCGGCCGTCTTGGCTTCTCAATTCTCCTCCTTTTGACGATCGGAGAAGGTATTTGGGAGTCTTTCTCGACCACGCTGCAGGGCGGGAGACACGGCTGCTTTGGGGCGGTGACTCTGCTGCGGGGGCGAGGAGCATGTTTGGTTTTCTTTCTGCAGGGGGCGTGATCTTCTTAGCACTGGGCAGGGCGCTTTCTTCTTGGGTGGGGAGGAGATACAGTTTTCTTGGGTCACCGATTCCCCCTCACTTGTGTCGGCTCTCTTGGCGTAAGCTCTCTTCATGCGCCAGAGAGATTTTCTCTGAACATCCTCTTGTTAACATGGAATGCTTTCCCATGTCTAAGAGGGACTCCTTTCACCTCCATTAGCCGGCCAATCACTAGGCCATATCCTAGGATCCTCCAAATGAGCCATCTTCCTTGAAGGATTTGTTCCCCACGTTCGGCAGAGATGCGCTATAGATAAACTCAGCCCATTTATCTTCTTTTTCTGCGATGATTGCAGCCATTACAATCGAGCTTTGCCTTTGTGATTGGTCAAAGTGCCAAATTTGATGTCGATACATTTGGCAACTATGTCCAACAACTTGTGATAATCCTCCTTCAAGATCTCTTGTTTGTTTGTGTATACTATTTTATCAAAGACAATCGGGCTTGGCTATTTCTTTCCAAGCATCACCAAGTTTACATCAGCCGTTAATCTCGATGCGCCCTCTGCCGGTAGTGAGCAATGTTCGGCCAAATCCTTGCGGAGATACTCACCGCTTCCGTGAATGATGACTTTATTCCTTCATCGTGAATCTCAAAGATTCACGTAGAATTGTGCGACCTCCTCCACATATGTCATCGGGTATTTTAACGCCGAAACGGTTTCGACCGGACGTTTCTAACTTTTCAGCGATTTTCTTCACTAGGGTGTCGTCGGACCCTGTTTCACCATCCTCGTCGAAATCCACCGTAGAGCCGGTGTGGATTTGCTTTCCTAACTTGGTAAAGTCATAAGTTGGTGCCATATTTCAGGATTATATAGAAGAAACACTCGAAATTGATTTGAAGATAGATAGGGTTTCGAGAGAATTTTTGCCTTTGCTTTTGAGAGAAAGAAATGAACAGTTTAGAAGTGTGAGAGAGAAACGGATGAAAATGGTTTAAATATGGTTTATGAAAGGGCGTGCGGGTGGTTTTGAAATGTGATCGAAATCAACGGCTTGGATTTTGCGCTGTTTAGCATTTAATGTCTCATATTTAATGCGGCAAAGATTTATATCCAATCATAAGCTTGGTGTGCGGCTTTATGTCCGTACACATCATCATTATCTTTGACGTATTTCTAAAAACATTCCCGCTTAGTCAAAACGATCAAGTGTTTTTGTCACTTTGCTCATAAGTGACTCGGCTTATCCCTTAGCCGATTTAACTCTACTTCTCACGCTTTTCTTAGTGACTCGGCTATCACCGACTTGTAGTCAGTCTTTTCCGATAATACCGATTCTTGGTGAAATGATTTCGTGTTCACTCTTTTTCACCTCCTTTTTGTTCCATTTCTTTTCTTTGATTCTTCTGTGTCACTCAGTTCAATTAACCCCAACTCATGTTTGAGTTCTTCAAATCTTGACTCACATAATGGTTTTGTGAAGATGTCGGCAATTGTTTATCGGTTGAGATATATTCCAGGATGATGTCCTTTTTTTCAACGTGATCTCTTATGAAATGATATCTCGACATCAATATGCTTTGTTCTTCTGAGTGCAACACAGATTTTGAGTAATTGCTTATTGCACTTGTGTTTATCACACATGATTGGAATTTCTTTTTCCTCAACTTCATAGTCTCTCACTTCTTGTCTCATCCATAGGACTTGGGCACAACAAATGCCCGCAGCCTATGTATTCTCGCCACCGTAGAGGTGGCTATTGAATTTTGCTTCTTGCTAAACCAGAAATCACTGCTTTCCTAGCATTTGACATGTGCCTCAAGTGCTCTTCTGTCCACTCTGCATCCAAAGATAGTCGAATCAATAGCCAATTAGCTTGAATCCACCTTTCTTTGGATACCATAGGCCTACTTCTTGCTTCCTTTCAAGTATCTCAATATTCTCTTAGTCATTATATGGCTCTCTTTTGGAGCAAATTGAAATCTTGCACATACACCTACAAAGAAAGGTGATGTCCGCCTACTTGCTTGTGAGATAGAGCAATGATCCAATAAGTACTCAGATCTTGTTTGATCTACAGCTTGCCATCCGCATCCATGTCCATTTTGACCGATGTGTTCATTGGTATTTTTACGAAGATTTATCCTCCATACCAAACTTCTTCATTAGATCTCTCGTGTATTTTGTTTGACTTATGAAGGTTCCTTCCTTCACCGTTTCACTTGGAGTCCAAGGAAGAATGTCGGCTCTCCCATCATGCTCATTTCAAATTTACTTTGCATGAAGTTTGAAAACTTTTCACACAAATCTTTGTTTGTGGATCCAAAAATGATGTCATCCACATATATTTGAACAAGCAAATACTCTTTTTGTCTTGAATTCTAATAGTGTTCTATCTACTTTTCCTTTTGTGAATCCATTTTCGGTTAGGAATTGTGACAATGTATCATACCAAGCTCGGGTGCCTGTTTCAATCCATATAGAGCTTTCTTGAGTTTGTATACCTTATCTCCAAGAGTCTTCTCGCTCAAATCCTGGAGGTTGTTCAACATACACTTCTTCTTCCAATAAACCATTCAGAATGCACTTTTTACATCCATCCGATATACAATGAAATCCTTGTGAGCAAGATAGGCAAGAAACATCCTTATAGCTTCCAATCTTGCTACGGGGGCAAATGTTTCATCAAAATCTATCCCTTCTTCTTGGCAATATCCTTTGGCTACTAGTCTTGCTTTGTTTCTTACCACGTAACCTTCCTCGTTCATCTTATTTCGAACACCCATTTGGTGCCAATAACATTTTGATGTATGGGTCTTTGCACTAATTCCCATACTTTATTTCTTTCAAACCGATTCACTCTTCTTGCATAGCTTGAATCCAAAGGTGTGTGTCGCCCAAGGCTTGTGACACGTCTTTGGGCTCTATTTGTGAGATGAAGCATGTGAACATGGCTTCTTGTTGAGTTCTCGATCTTGTTTTGACACCTTCTCTTATATCTCCAATGACAAGTTCTCGTGGATGATCTCTTAGCCATCTTACATCAGGTTGGAGTAAGTTAGCTAGATTCAATCGACTTGCAATTTTGTGTTCTTCCGTGGTCGACTCTCTCGTAATCACTTAGCTGCAAATTCTCCAAATTTTTTGAGATTCAAATCTCATCTTCTTCCTCAATTGATGATTCCACTTGGCTTGACAAAGATAGGACTCTTCTGTATGGTTGGATGATTCAGTTTATCACCGACTCTTCAATGTCTTCTCCATTTACATTTGGCTCATCGAATACTACATGAATGGATTCTTCTCCGTCAGAACCATAGTTATTTTGTTGAGTATTATGTAGGCTTTGCTTTCAAATGAGTATCCTAAGAAGATACCTTCATCACTTTAGCATCAAAAGCCTTTTAGGTTGTCTTTGCCATTGTTGTGGATGAAGCATTTACATCCAAATATTCTCAAATATGCAACATTTGGTTTTCTTCCAATCCAGGATCTCATAGGGAGTCTTTGTCACCGTCTATTTATCATACATCCGTTTTGGGTGTAGCAAGTTGTGTTGATTGCTTCAGCCCAAAATCTTTTTGTAACCCCGTCTTGACTAACATGGTCCTTTGCGCTTCTTTGAGGGTTCTATTCCTTCTTTCTCGCAACTCCATTCTCATTTGTGGAGTTCTTTGCACTGATAGTTCATGACCAATACCATTCTCAATACAATACGAGTTATTATTCCATTGACAAACTCGGTTCCTCCGTCGATCTTATTTTGATAATGGTTTGACTCTTCTCGTTTTGAATCCTCTTCATCACCGTGGGTAGTTTTTGTAGAGTTTCTTTCTTCTTACACATGAATATTGTCCATTTATATCTTGAGTAGTCATCTACTACCACCAAGGTGTATTTCTTTCCACTTATCTTTGGCCGGTTCCACTTTGGGCCAAATAGATCCATATGAAGCGGTCTGCAATATTCTTGTTGAGGATGGGCATGTCTTTTCTTTGAATGACGACTTGATTTGTTTTCCTTCTCGACATGCGTCACATATACTCTCCTTCTTGTATACCGAGTCCGTAGTCCTTCCACAAGATGACTTCTTGCCACCTTGTTAATTGTTTTGAAATTCGGTGACTCGACTTTTGCGCCACGACCAACTTGATTCACCGTGTGCTTTTGCTAGTAGACAAGTCTTTGGGTGTTGCGGTTGACCAATCCACGACATACATATTCTTCTCGCTCTACATCCTTGCAAAGACAACTTCATTTGATTCAATATCCTTGATTTGGCATATACCCATGTTGAATCCAACATTGTAACCCTTGTCACGAGTTGATCGATGCTTAGCAGTTGAAGTTGAGTCCTTCAACATATACACCGTCTGTGATTTCTAATCCATTCCTCTTGATGGATCCAATGCCTCTTATTTCACCAGAGCTTCATTTCCACCAAATATGACTTTTGCTCCTTTAACTTCCTTGAATTTTGACAGATTTTTCTTGTTTCTGTCGTCATGTGCCGGAATGACCACTATCCATGTACCAGGTTCCTTGGCACTCACTTGTTCCTTGAACTCGCAATCAAGGAAATTAAGTTTTAGGTACCCATACTTGTGCGGGTCCTGAGGGGTTAGAATTGTAAGATGATCCAACCAACTTATAGCCAAATGATTTGACTCTAAGGGGTTGCCATCTATCGCCATAATCATAATTAATCCTGGCAAATTGCTTGGGAATTCTAGGTTCATACAAATTGTCTCCTTTGTCCGTATGCCTGCATATGTGTTTTAGCAATTGCCTTTCTTGGGTAGTAGTGGTGTCTTTGAGTGTGATGCCTAGGTGCATAGGTGTCTTTGATGAAAGCTCTTATACTTTTGGAATGGCCTTTCTTTGAGTTCTTGGCCTTTGCCATTTGGGCTTATATTCCATAAGTCTATGCTTTGATAGTTCACATTATTCCAATCAGCTTGGCTTGGATATTTTCTACCATTCCCATCATATGTATTTCTTTTATGGATTTTCTCGGATTTTTGGTAGCTCGCTTCTTCTTTACTGAGTATTTTCTCTGTTGGGAGTTTGCCTTTGAGGACTCGGTGAATCTCTTCTCACTGTCCTTTTCAAAGACACTCAACGGTCAAGCCGTTTTCCTTTTCCTTTGTAACCAAGGCCAGTTTTCTTGTTATGGTGCTTTGGATTGAATGTGTGTGCAACATTTAGAGTTTTGGATTTTTCGATTCTTCATGGCTTGAAGATCCTTTTTCCAAAATTACTTTTGAGGTTTGACATAGCATAGAGGAATTAAATCTAAGCCTTGTCTTGTCTCCACATTCTCTTTGACTCATAATAAGATCATCCAATGATTTAGATGCCTTAGTGAATGAGGCAATAACATTCTTGAGGTCATTCTCCCTCTTTTCTATAACAACAATCTCTCTTTATTAATTTAGCATTTTCACCTTTAAACTTTCATTCTCAACAACTATTTGATTTAGAGTACTCGGCTCCTTAGTCGACTTTGAGTTTTGATTCTTGAGTAGGCTGTTTTCCTCATTCAATAGTGTGTGTGAGGATTTAATGTGTTCAAAATCTTTCATCATTTTGCCTAATGAATCATAAAGATCGAGTGGGTGATGAAGTGTGTGTGTCACGCCACTATCACTAGTGTCCGAGTTTGATGAGTTAGATTGTACCTCATCTTCTTGGTCAGTTGATCTTGTTCTTTGGCCATCAAGCGGTCGAGCTTCTTCTTCGAGTCACTTGAGTAGTCGGCCATCATGCTCTCAATCACCGTCTCTCTCTTGACTTGGCTGTTTTTAATGATCTCTGCACCATCATTGCCTTTTTTTTCCTTTCTTGTCTTCTTTCTCTCAAGACCTTTCTTTCTTCTTCATCCCCGTATTTGTTGACTACAGGATATGGACATCAATGGCATAGTGACTGGTTGTCTACTGATTCCAAAGATAGATATTCAACCTTTTGATCAACTTTTTCCATTCTTGGATTGTCACCCTTTGATACTCAACTTTTTGATGATTTGTTCTCTTGGTTGGCCTATCTTCCCTTGATTTGGAGGGAGCGAGTGTCTTCTTGGAAGATTCACCCTTTCCTCTTTGTAGTTCTTATTAAAGAACTTGTTGAATCTTTTAACCATCGGGGCTATTTCTTCCGGGTCAATGACTTCTTTGACCTCGGCTCTCTTCACATCTTTAACAATTAGAGCAAAATTTTTGGGTGCAAATTGTCTCTTCTTGGTCTTTTCTTCTCGGCTCAAACTCGTAGGCTTTGAGGTCCGAGAATAATTCATGGTTGGATGTCTTTGATAGGTCCATGGAATGTCTCGGTGCCATGACCTTCATTTCCCATTCGGATGGAAGACTTTTTAGGATCTTCATACACATTTCTTACGTGTATATTCCTTTCCAAGTGCGGGGCCTCATTTGTGATTTCGTGAACCGAGCATCTAGTTGATCCAGGTTTTCTCCCCGAGATCATTTTGAAGTTCTCAAATTTCTGTATGCCACGATAATTTGTTTTCTTTTATTTGCTCGAGCCTTCACAAATCAATGTCGGCTTGTCCCCGATTTCTTTAGCCGTTTTGCATGATTTGACTTTATTGAACATGGCTTTGTCCAAGGTTTTGTAAAGGATGTCCTTGGCTACATTGTCCGGTTGTATCTTTTTCTCGTCATCATTTGTCCACTCGGTTCTTGGTTTTTCAACCATGACTGTCCGGGGAGCAACATCTTCTTCTCCTTCCTTCACCGCAACTCTTCGTGCAAAATGTGTTCACCTTTAAGATTTGCAGAGGCCCATCTTCTATCACTATCCACATCTCATCATGTAATGTTTGATAGATGAGCCTCAGATACGAATTTTCCAATCATCAAATTCTTCAATAGTGAACATAGGGATGCGTGTCAAATTTGCTTCCATTATAATAAGTTTTAATGATAAAAAGAGTTTGAAAGTTTAAGTACTAAAGCGGACTTTGAAAAGTTTGGAGATCTAGTTCAAGAACCGGTGCGGAGGGTTCAATGAACCAACCGCTTTGATACCACTTGTAGGTCCCAAGGGGTGTAAGTGTAAGGTTTAGAAGGGGGTTGAATAAACCTTACCAAATTTTCGATTTAGTCCTTTTAAATATACATAGTTTATTCTTCACAAACACTGTGTCCTTGATGGACATCGATTTAGTCAATCAAGAGAGTTAGTCTCTCAACGAGACTCAATCGAGTTTGTTGATGGAATAACTCACCTGTTGACTCTAAATTAACTCAATCGTGGTTTTGTTTTTCAATGGAAGACTTAACACCCTTAAGTTTGACTAAGTAAGAGTTTAGTCTTTGGTTTAGTACTTGTATTATCAAATGGATAGCAAATTTATCGGATATATATACAGATTAAAAATGCAGGGAATTAAAATGCTTTGAAATGTAAATGACACAAAGAAATTTTTATAGAGGTTCGAAGATGGGGTAATTCTTCTACTCCTCTCTTCTCCAACTCCTGGAGGAATCCACTAGGTAATGATCAGTTTACAAAGTGGTAACAGTCCGGATACAAGTCTTGATCACACAACTAACTTGATCCTTTGGGACTCGATCTGAGACGCCTTGATCACTCACCAGCTTCTCGTGCGACTCGGCTTCTTCACAGGCGGGCTGCACTTTTGCTACTCTACGACTCACTTGCTCAAGCTCTTTGGATTTGATCACGAAGCCCTCCAAAAGCTTAAGACTTGGTTCGACCTTGAACCTTCCTACAATCCTTCGTGGAATGTAGACCCCTTTTCTTCAAAAGTTTCCTCTTCAACTGATTGAAGTTCTCTTTCCTTCACAGGTTAGTGTTGGATTGATGTACTTCGTAATGTAGGCTTGAGGATTAATCTTGAATGATTTGAGAGTATTTATGGTTATAATTTTAATTGATTTCTTGAATGTTCGTGTTGGGTAACCTTCTCTCGTAGTCATTCCTAAGCCTTTATAGTGATCTTTCAAAAATTTGCCCGTTGAAGAGATATGCTTATTTTTAAAAGTCACTTGCATCGTTGGCTTGTCTTGTTGCGATCCTTGGAATTGCCATTTCCTCGTATGAATTGTTCTTTCACCTTTTTCGAGTTCGACACGGTGTAGTGCTTCCCACTGTTCATTCCTTTTGCACGCTTCGGGACCGAGCACTCCGAAAGGTGGTATGGAGATTTTACTTGTTTAAGTAAGTCTCTTGATTTACGTAAAACGGATCTTTTCGATTATCTCGACTTGACCGCATTTCTTTGCTTTCCCCGGTGACTTAGAGTCGACTTCCAATCATGGATGACTCTTCCGTCACTTCAACTTGAGACTTGGCTTTTCTCGAGTTGACTTGACCGATACTCCACTTAGTCATTGTATCTCACCGCTTCTTCAAGATACGATTCCGTCTACTCTTCTTTGCCATACTCACTGTCTCACAGAGTCTTCCTTCCAGTCTTGATTGTCTTCTTGCATGTTAGGGCGTAGGCGACTTAACTCGGCTTGGCGGCTCTTAATTGTTACAATGCATTTTACAAGAAGAATTGGGGTGCCAACTTTCTATTCTAAGTTTTACATGGCATTCATCAAAATCTGAACAATAAAATTCCTAACAGTTACTCTCTCAAATAAAATACATTCATGATCTTCTTGGCAGGACCAACATGACTAATTGCAAATCCACCTCTACTCCTTTCAGTACTTCTCATAAACTTCATCTCAAGGATAGCAGTTTGTTTGATCAACCCTCTCTTTATAGGAGTGTCATTGGAGCCCTGCAGTATCTTACCATAACAAGACCTGATATTTCTTTTGCTGTCAACAAACTTAGTCAGTATCTTAATGATCCAACTCTCAATCACTGGACTGCTTGTAAGCACTTGTTAAAATATCTAAAAGGAACTCTGCACATTGGATTACTTTTCAAACCTGCTTCAAGGATGTTGATTGAAGGCTATTCAGATGCTGATTGGGCCAGTAATATTGATGATAGAAAATCCATTGGGGTCACTGTATCATGTTTGGAGTTCTAAAAAGCAGTCTGTAGTTTCCAGAAGTTCTCCTGAGTCTGAGTATATATCACTTGCTGACACTACTGCTGATATTGTTTGGCTTCATTCTTTGCTTGCTGAGTTAGGGATCAAAGTTGAGTCTCCTTCTCTAATATGGTGTGATAATCAGAGTGGAGTTGCCCTTGCTGCAAATCCAGTTTTCCACGCACGCACTAATCATGTAGAAATAGATGCCCACTTCATTAGGGAGAAGGTTCTTGCAAAAGAAATTGATGTTAGATTTTTACCATCCGAAGATCAAACCGCAGATTTATTAACCAAGGCTCTCTCCACTCTGATGTTTCATCATTTATGTGACAGGCTACCACTTGGGAAGAGTTTCACTACGGAAAATTGTGATTTAGCAAAAATTTTTTCCTCGCTAGCACTGCTAATATCTTCGCAAATGGAACTTAGCGAGGAAACAAATTCATCGCACGTTGCGCTGCTGTAAGGGCGTCACTAACTACACCAGCAACATATATTTGAAATTCCTTGCAAAGTTTATAGAGGAAATTTTTAATTTCCCAGCTAAAGTTTAGCGATGAAATTCTTAATTTCACTGCTAATGTTAACCACAAATATGTAGATTTCCTCGCTAAAGTACATATGTTGTAAATATTAACCACGAATTTATTTATTTCCTCGCTAAAATGGATATAATTTTATTTATATGCATGCATACATTTATATTTATTTAATTTATTTTAGGTTGTATTTACTTGTAAGTCATTCACCATCAATCTATGATATGACAGATATTAACAACGAAATAAGCACAACGCTCATTCAAAAGAATTATATACAAAGAAAATTGAGTTTGAGCATTTATATTCAAGTGTTGATTATCAACCTCTACAAGTTTTTTCCTTTTTTTTGAAGGAAACTACTATATATTCAATTGGGTGAAATTTGTTCTAACATCGTTTCAAAAGCAAAAGATATAAAATTCCCTAAAAAATAAAAGCAAAAAATAATGTCAGCATTCTTGAAGAAACATCCTCCTCGATCTAGTTATCACCAACCTGGAAAAAAAACACAAACAATAACTCATCAAACTTCCAAGAAAAAAGAAAAAGGACTTAAAATACAATGTAGTGAATAACTAATCCAAAAAAACACCTAAGCAAGTTATAGAAATTAGAAAAGATCCCTTCAGTGAAAAAACCTTTAGTGAATGGAAAGGTGAAATATTGAACAGATGCAAGTTGCAATTTATTCAAACATAAGAGATAAACTAAACATGAACGGTAATCCTAATGGTAGGCAAAACTATAAATGTTAGCTATTTAGAATATAACAAAAGCTTAGAATGTAATCCCAATTGTTTCATCATTCCTCTAACAAACCAGTTGGCAACACTTCTTGGATTTCATAACATGTCTGCTTCATCAAACTACCTAAAAATAGATAAATGAGACTCTCAGAAGTTTTTGGAGCCATTAATTTATTATGTCATATTCTTGGAGGCACAAGTGTCTAATTTTGAGTTTTCTTGCTCTTGTTTTCATTGCAGAAACATTAACTTACTTGAAGCAAATTTAAACTTCAGAATATAATAATAAGTCAAGATTTGAAACACTTACTTCAATTTGAACTACAGTGATGGTGCAGAGGAGGAAAACTGTCCCATCAACGATTGAACTACATCATGAGCTATCTTTTGAAAAAATTGCATCATCATCCTTCGATTTCCTTCCACGGTACTCTCAAGGCTTTGTATTTTAACCTGTGATATTTGTAAGGCTGCTCGAGTTCTCTCCAACTCTTCTTGAGTAGTTGTAAGCTCCTCTCTATGTTCTGCATTAGTCGTTCTACGATAACTGGCTTCAGAAGAAGATGACTTAGAAGGTTTGGGTCCCTGTCCAAGTCCTTTAATGTATCCAGAGCGCTTTCCCAAGACTTCATTACGTACTAAGGAAGCTAGCTTGAACTCATCTATAGGTGGTAAGCCATCATCCACCCATTTCTCCTGATATTGCTCTTGAAGTTCAATCATTTCATTCTACAATACAATATATATAATTGTTAAAAGCAAAAATATCTATCTGATTAAGAAAAAAATATAACCAGATAATGACGTACGTAAATAGCTTAAGCTCCGGCTGCCCATTCGCTCGTACTTGAGTTATAATGTGTTTTCTTGTACAAACCAATACGGTCCACATAAGTAGGTCCACCACCTTACAAATAACATGAGATGATTAGATAAAAACTGAATTAATAAATATTTCAATGAGAACTTTAATACTTACAAGTTCATAACTATGTCGAACGAAGGACTATCCACCACAATGATTGAAAGGCATTTTAGCCCGATTTGCAACATTTTTTACACCTATAATAGAACAAAAAATGATATAAATTTAGCTAAAACTTCTAAAACTTGCAATTTAAAAACATAATTCTTACCTTAAATTTATCACTCTCAAAAAAAATGCACAAGAATTTCTAGTCTTTTTCATCAATGCAATATTTTTCCGGCATTTTCTCCAGTCGTTGCTCCCATGGTAAGTCAAGAAGTTTCTTGTAATAATAGTGCATCTTTGTTCTGTTATTACTGTATCTGATACCCATCATCTTTATAGTCTCATCCCAGACAGAATTTCCAGATTTGGGATCTTTGCTGAAGTCCACATCAAAGCATCTCTACAATAATAGAAAACGTACTTATTATTATTTTGACAAGCAATGTAATTATTAGCCAGCTTGAATTTATGGAAACGAAATCATCCCTTACAGTTGGAAGAAGAATCCCAAGTTCACTGCAACAAAACGTACTTGTAATTTGTAAGAAAAACAATATGATAAATTGCTCCTGTTCAATTACTTTTTGATTCTATTAGCTATATGTATTGCTGAAAGTGATGTTTTCCGTCTAATTCTTTTTTAGTAATTACTAAATAGTAATCAATTTGGTTGAACCAGCATCAAATGAATCATCCAATCTGGCTTAATTATGAATTCTGGAAGACTCAATTTTTATATCAAAATATTAGTCTGGGTTATATGTGGTTGTTGATCCAATTTTCATGTCCATTGCTGTCTAGATTTCAAGAAATGTTTATCTTGGTTGGACGGTAAAATCCAGTGCTTGATCAGTATACACAACGAAAGCATCTTCTGATAGGTGTAAGAAATTTCAGTTAGTATCTTCTAATGTTAGTATTCATTGTTGTTATCGAACCTTTTGGCTCTAATCACACTCATGCAGAATTTGGTTTTGTCTCATTTCTAGAAATCAAAAGAAATGAGCCATAAACCGACTGTTCTTGAAGTGTTGGACCCATCAATTAGTGGATAATCCACAAACCTATGAGCTGACCACTAATAAAGCTGTCTACTACTATTAGCATGTATTAGCCTGTTTTCTGTTAATACATAGTCTTGGGCTTTAGTACGTCTAAGAAGGTGTACATTTGGTAGAGCTTATAAGCTTTCTATAACATCTAACAAGATGTTTGAGAGCGTTTAAGGTCTTTTTCATAATTGTTTTAAAAATATCTTATAAGCTAACAAAAATAAGATGTTGGAGCTGTTCTTTAAAAAGTTGAGGGATCCAACTAACATCGTATAAACTCTGTCATCTACTTTTTTTCAAGCACTTCAACAACTTATTAAAATAAGATCCAAAATGCTCTAAAAACATATATCTTATAAGATGTAAAAGCTTATAGAATCTATAAATAAGCTTAGCATATAAGTGTATCTTTAAATATACACAAAAATAGGTTCCTGCACCAGTTTTTGTGTATATTTATTTCTTTTTGTGTCTATTGGCATAACCAATTATATTAAAGATTAGGTAATTTGGAAAAACAGAGCTTATGTATGGTGTAGCTCATGATAATACCTAATCTCATACTACCAAATAGAAATAGAGCAAATTAATCACCCTGAAGTATGGCAAGTTACATTAAATTTCTATTTCTGGCACTTGATAATTCTTATACATCATAATCCATGTAGCAAAATAGTCTGAACATGACATAAGATTAGATACAATATTTAAGAGCTCAATGACTGACCTTTAGTCGATCAAATATCGGCATCTTTCTTTCCATAGGTACTTTTGACCATTTGTCGAAGCTTACGGGGGCATGTGCTCTTACAGCAAGACCAAGTTCAGTTGCAAACATTGTTGCATACTGCCCCATTGGCGACCATCACATTTACGAAATGTGAGTGGTAAAGGTCCTTTTTCATCTACTAGTTTTCTGAGCTTCGCATTGTGGGTTGCTCTGGTCTTATTTGTTTCTTTAGACAAATAAGAAACAAACCACCCAAGCAAATGAAAAAATGTGGATTACACAAATAAAAGCATTTAAAATAATCATAGAATGAAACAAACCATCATCAGATGATTCTTCATCACCCACCTCTGTATAAAAAGAGCTTCTACTTGGTGTATCAATCCTAGGTTCTTCTTGAAATCTTTTAGGTGGCATATCTATACATAAAACATGTCAGTTACATATATGAAAATTATGTCCCATGTATAGAACTTCCACCCTTAGAACTCATCCATGTTTTGACCACATCACACTAGGGTCTTTAACAGAGTGGAATGAAATATAAAACTGTCCAGATGCTTTGGTATTACCTCATATGAGCCCGCTTTGGCGAAGATCGGCAAACAACTTCAATCTCAATCAAATATAAAACTGTCAGACTCAGCGAACAGATGCAATACCTTACAAGAAGTTAATATAAACTCATTAACCTTAAAAGAGAGCTGCAAATAATAATAGAAGATGCTAATTCAATGCTCAACTTACCAGAAATTGTGTGTTTGAGAATGAGGTGTCCATTACATTAAACATGCAGTTAAAGATACAAATTCAAGCATTCAATTATTTTATTTCATCAATTCACTCATTACACTAAACATGTAGTTAAACATACAAATTAACTTTTTCATGGCATTGGAAAAGAGCAGGAGTCTCGTGGTTGATGACTTGAAAAATGCCAAAACTTACAGCAAGGTATAATCAGTTTTTTAATAGAGTGATGCATATACATAAGCTTATTCATATCATAGTAAAGTGCTCAAGCCAATCAGCACATGAAATTACATTCCATTCGGCAAATTCCGATTATCCATTTAAACAAATAAATAGATAAAAACAATTAAAACTCATCATCCAAGCAACAGACCTGAGAGCAACCGAGTGAATGAAATAAAATTAGGAAGATTCAAGTAACTATCTATGATCCCAATGTCGCCAATACTAGATGAAGTATAATAGATGAAGACAACAGCATATTCACATAACAATATCTAAAATCTTACACCACATTGAGCTATCAATTTCAGTTCATTATCAGTTGAATTTCAATAAGGAAAATAAACCTAGCACCCTGACATTACTTCACCGACGAACTTGAAACACCATTATTGAAGTCGAATCCACTTGAGTTAAAATTAAACTCCCAAAATATACCAAAATAAACAAAATTCCGGAGAGTTGTACAAAGAATTTTGTAAACTCTTACTATACGTCGTTCATATTTGAGTAAGAATGGGCAAATATTACACCACAAAACACACTAAGAAAATCCAGGCGGTATTTACAAACATTGAAGAGTTATATACACAAATGCACTGAGTAAAAATTCTACTCACCCTCAACATTCGAGCGCCGCCTGTCCTCTGATTCCATCAAGAGAAAAAAACAAATTCAGCGCCGCTCAACCAGAACACTACCCTATTGCACTGTCGTCCAATGTTTCAAATGAAAAGGTAAATGAGTTAATTTGAGAAAAATGAATTTAATGGGGATAAGTGTTTGTGAGAATTTGGGATTTGGGAGAGAAGTATTTCCATTGACATGGAAGTAGGATTTCGCGCGTTATTTTGCGCTAATTTTATGCTCTGAAAGTCGTAAATGAATTTTTGTTTTCTTTTGGGAAGTCATTTAGAGACGAAACTAGAACCAATATTTTGTTGCCAAAATTTTTGAAAATTAACTTTTTAAAAAACAAAAAATTTGGCAACGAAGTGGTCCAAGTCATCTCAAAGTTTAGACATGAAATTAATATTCTGGTCATGAACAGTAGTTTTAGTGACAATTTTTAAATTTGCTGTAAAATTTTCTCACTATTTTGCATAATTCTTGTAGTTTTTTCACTCCCCTGCTCCAGATTGAAAGGGGAGTATTAGAACTATCATTGTTCCACTGAAGTTAGTTATCAATATGGGGAGTATTAGAACTATCACTGTTCCACTGAAGTTAGTTATCAATAACTAACTTCTGTTTTTTGTGTTTTCCTTTCTGTTATCTGTTAGTCTTAGTTATTAGGATAGCAGTTAACTTCTGTTCCTATAAATACATCTAAGACTTGTAATTGCTACTCAGTTTTTTCAATACATGAATTCCGCTTTCCTCTCTTCATATTATATTCAACATAAATTAATACTTGCTTGTTTTCTCTATGATTTTATTATTTATTAAAAAATTAGTATAAGAGAATATTGATTTTTCAAACTTTTAGAGTGCACCCGATGAGCTGTCCCTCCTTATACTTTTATGATGCATTCTTACTTATATCAATGACCTAATTTTGTTATTTGAAATTGACGAAATCCTGAAATCTTTTATTGGTTATAAATCTTATTTCACAAGTTCAAAATCCTATAACAGAAATTTTTTATTCAAATTGAAATTCACGGTAACTTATTACAAATTTCTAACTTACTGTAATCTATTTGTTGCAATTCAAGAAAAAAAGCAAACTGTTTAAACTGATTTTTCAAAACCCAATACGATGAGGTTAACCCACAAAAATAAGTATTCAAGAACTAGTTAAACTAATTTCTTTTACTATGTTGCATTCTATATGCTAGCCACTTCCAAGCATCGGCATGTTTTCTGCCCAGATTAAAGTATTATGTGTATGTCATTAATAATTTCCCTCCAAACAGTACTGAACCGCTAAAATTGCATTGTGCATCTAAAGACAACGATCTCAGAATCATACACTAACATTAAATCAAAATTTTAACTTCAATTTTTGCGACAATCCCTTTGCAACCGTGTTTTTTTGCCACCTCTGGTGGTGTAACAAGAACAAAGCTTTCGATGTTATTAACGTTAGGATCATGTTACATCCCGTCACTTGGCTTAGATAGCGAAAGATGGTATTTATCTATCCGGAAACTTTCCTCTAGGCTAATCAGTATGATTGGGAATAAAAATTATAAACCTTATACATGGATCATCAACACATAATTGGGAATAATAGATTGGAATGTAAATTAGTTACGTTGCAAAAAAAATTTGCAGTCACTGTTCTATAAGAATTATTAAATAAATAGTGGATATTATGTGTATGTTATATGTGCCAAATCCAATTATTTTTCTAATTTTTTATATAGGTATGATATATATATGTATGTTATATGTATATATAGAATGGAACTATTATATTTCTTTAGTTTTGTGCATGAGCAATATCGTAGAGGCATTTTAATTAAAGATCACTAAAGCTATAAATCTAGACCACATAAGAGGGTAACCATTGCGCTCTTTTATCTCTGCTATACAAAATATAAAAAGCTTCATACACTACTACAAAAATGCCATAAAATCGCCATATACGTGTCGGTTTCTACAAAAACGATGCCTAAAGTCTAAAGGTGTCGGTTGGAACTGAAAATCGATGCCTATTGTCTACTAAAGGTGTCGGTTGTTTTTGAGAAACCGACACGTATTGTAAACAATACGCATCGGTTACAACCAACACAAAAACTCGGAGTATTAGTGTCGCGCCCATGCGTGTCGGTTCAAATCGATGCGTATTGCCGTTTACAAACCGACACAAATGGCCAATTTTGTACTAGTGATAAATTTACTGTGGCAAAATCAATAAGTCGTTTTATTTTTTAGTTTCTTAGTACAAATCTTGGAAAGTGAGCTAGGAAGTTAGGTGTGAATCAAATTCATACACATGTTCGAGTTTTACATATGAAAATGACATAATTTATTTCTTGTTGACACAACAATGTAGCTCACTTGTGCAATTAAGATAAGTTTATGTCACTTTTCACATAAATTAAACAAGAACTTCCATCCAATTTAGAATGTAATTCCGTCAAAATTGTGGGATAAAATATGCAATCGTAAAATGAATGTCAAACAAATTGTGCATTCTAAAACCCAACCAGTTTTCCAGCATAAATGTAACTTCAAGAACGCCAGAGCATTAGTTGATCTTGCCGTTCATATTTAAGTTATAGTTAAAGGAATGTGATAAAACGATGTACGTAGGGGAAATTCAAATAATGATTTTGCAGCTAAAAAGTTATTTGTCTGTTTCGTATTTGATATGATACTGAGTTTAATTTGTTATCCTTTTTAGTGATTTTAGTTTAAATTGCCTTTCTAAGTTTAGTTTTAACCATAATTCTAATTCTTCTGCAAACTATTATGTCACCACAGTTTTTCACCACAAGTCCACAACTACAAATGGACAAGCATTTATATATACACACACCTAAATATATATTTTAATTACTTACGTATATAAGTATATAATTATATATAAATGGATAGATTCAATGTATAACACAAAATGTAAGATGAAGAAATGTACTTCGCGTAAAAATCACTAGTGCACATACATTGATGCACTACAAGAAAAATGATCAACAACAACCTTAAAGACAACGGATTTTAGCTAAATCGTTGTCCTTACAATCATTCACAACGGATTTTCGCTAAACCATTGTGGATGAGCGGATTTTTTGTTAACGACAACAGTCCACTCAAGCCTAAGACAATACTTTCTTGAAGCGTTGTTGATTAGCGGTCTTTTTATTTTTTTACAACGCGTTTCTTGGGTCTTCGACAATGTTTTTGTAATCCGTTGTCGATTAGTGCCTAATCTTTTTCAAAATACAACATTTATTCATCCTTTTCGTCAACGGTTGGTTATACCGTTGTAATTAGGGTAATTTTTTTGCTTAAAGACAACAATTTTAACAACAGTTATAAACCGGAGTCGATAGGCATTTTTCATGTCCTTGTTTATTATTTATATTAATGGTATAACTAGCACTTTTAGTTAGTATATCAATTTTATTTTAGCAACATTAGCAAATTTCTAAAAGTGCTAAGAGTTAATTTTTATTTTGTTATCAATTTTTTATCTCATGGTATAACTATCACTTTTAGTTAACTTATCAATTTTATTTTAGCAACTTTAGCATAATTCTAAAAGTGTTGGGAGTTGTAAATATTTTTTTTTATCAAATTTTAATTTTAATTCATTTGAAAAAATAATAATCAAATATAACTAGCAAGGTTAAATATTTTGGTTTAGCAACTTAAACATAAGTTTAAAAATATAACTAGCAACCTTAAAGTTAGACTTTTTACTTTAGCAACTTAAACATAAATATAAATAAAAAAGACTAACAACTTTAAGTTGAGTAATAGCAACTTTAAGTTGAGTAATAGACAATCTAATTAAACTTATGTACATAATAGCAACTTAAACAACACAAATAACTTAATCAAAAAAAGAGAGAGAGAGAACGATGGAGAAGGCCCAGAAGGCTGAGAAGTGAACGAGAAGAGACGGCTACCGCAATCTCTTTCACCGCCGTCCACCGCCCTCCTTCGCCGTCCACCGCGCAAATAGGAGCTTGGCCGCTGCATCTCGGAGTGATTTATTGGTGAGTTTTTCCCATCCACTAAAATCCCCAAATCTTTTAAAACCCTAATCATATTTTCTCTATGCTGAGTGGTGTGTTAATCGAAGTGAAAACCGGAAAATATTACTGAGACATGTTAGTCGTATTTTCTCTAATAAAGCATGTCCTAGTTCTAAGATATGTTGCTCTATTTGACGAGAAGCACAAGCTACAGGGCTTAACATTCATGTGGTTTTATTTAGAATGTAGACTTTTGTTTCTGTTTTAATCTTTCTGTATGTTAATGGAGTAGTTTTTTCACTTTGGATACTTGTTTGTTTCTTATGAGGTTCATAAAATGGTAAATTACAAAAATTGCCTCTGAAGTTTAGTATAATTACATAAAAACCCAGTTATCTTTTAGAATTACTAACACCCAGTTGACATTTGTTTCTCCTACAAAATTGTAACATTTTCATGGGTGTATTTATAATTTAAAGATAACCAGAGTTTTTTGTATTTAGGTTAAACTTTGGGGTAGTTTTTGTAATTATCCTTAATTGCCGTGTCCTCTCAGGGTCATGTCGGTGAGGCCATGGAGATATTATTCTTGTTTTAATTTGGTTACAGCTAAGTACCAGCAAGTTAATAGTTGACATTGCAGAAGGGTATTGCCTAAGTTGTTGCACACGCATTTCAAGAACTCTATGCATTTATGGTGTTCTTTGCTGCCCAAATATGCATTTATACGCTGAGTAATTAGTAGCCTTTAACAGATTGTAGAAGTTTAGCAATTGCCTAATTGAGGAACTTATAAATTAGTGACAATCTTGATATTTTTGACTACAATAGTGCCGTTTGTTTCAACATATAGATTTAATAATGATAATTTTTGTAGTGCATGTATTTGTAATTTATACTGGTATTATTTTTCTCATGTTTCTTCACCGGGTGGTTGTGATGCCCACAGTCACTAATCAAAACTTAACTAAATTGTTTCATGTATTTAGACTAGCACCAGAAATATGGACAAAAATTGGATGTCAAATGATAGGTTGTCACATGAGTTCAAGGTTGGAGTGGAGTCTTTTTTGCAATTTGCCAAACAAAATGCTTTTGATCCCAACAAAATGCCATGTCCATGTGCGGTTTGCGGTAATATGCAGAATAGAAATGTTGACGTTATAAGATTGCATTTGTCGTCTAAAGGTATAGATAGAACATACCATACATGGATATGGCATGGGGAAAAATGTAAGTTAAGCAATGCAACGAATGCTAATGATGAAGTAGGGAAAACTGAGCAGGGTTATTTCGAACAAGAACCTGTAGACATGGTGCACACTACATATGAAAACACCAAAAATCCAAATGAATTTACAAAATTACTCGAGGATGCTGAGACTCTGAAAAATTTCTATACCCTGGATGTGGTAAATTCACAAAGTTATCTGCAGTTGTGAAACTATATAATCTGAAGGCAAAATATGGTTGGAGTAATACAGGCTTTAGCGAATTGCTTAGTTTGTTTCGTGATATGCTTCCGGAAAATAATGAATTGCCTTCGTCTTTGTATGATGCAAAGAAAAGCTTGGTTGCATTAGGGATGGATTACAATAAAATTAATGCTTGCCCAAATGATTGTATTCTATATCGGAAGGAGTATGAGGATCGTACTACTTGTCCTACTTGTGGTGTCTCAAGATGGAAGGTTGGCAAGAATTCCAAGATATGCGAAGGAATTCCTGCAAAGGTCTTGTGGTACTTTTCGCCTATCCCAAGATTTCAAAGGATGTTTCGAAATAAGGAGGTATCTAAGGAGTTAACCTGGCATGATGATAAGAAAGTTCCTGATGGTTATTTGCGCCACCCAGCTGATACACCCTGTTGGAAAGTAGTGGACCACAAATGGCCAAATTTTGCTTCCGAACCAAGAAATCTTAGACTTGCTTTATAGGCAGATGGGATCAATCCCCATAGTATGTGGACTTCGAACTATAGTTGTTGGCCAGTTATATTGATCACATATAATCTTCCACCGTGGTTGTGTATGAAGCCAAAATTTATGATGCTCACTATGTTAATTGACGGTCCTAAGCAGCCGGGTAATGATATCGATGTTTACTTAGCCCCTTTGATTGATGACTTTAAATATTTATGGGAAGTAGGTATTAATGCATATGATGCTTATAGAGATGAAAGTTTCCTACTTAAAGCGGTGCTATTGTGGACAATTAATGATTTTCCGGCTTATGGGAACCTGTCAGGTTGCATTGTAAAGGTATATCACGCGTGTCCTATTTGTGGTGAGAAAACATATGCAAAAAGACTGAAACATAGCCGGAAAATGTCATTTACTGGCCATAGAAGATTTCTTCGCGAAAACCACCCATATCGAAGGCAAAAGAAGGCGTTTGATGGAAATCAAGAGTTTGACCCTGCTCCAAAACCATTAAGCGGTCGGCGATGTTTTAAAGAAAGTAGCTGGAATTAAGTGTCCTTGGGGAAAAATGAGTCGTACTAATCAATCAAGCCTAGAAGATGGTAAACCATGTTGGAAGAAGAAATCTATATTCTTTGATCTCAATTACTGGGAGCATTTGCATGTACGACATGTACTAGATGTGATGCACATCGAGAAGAATGTATGTGAAAGTATCATCGAAACATTACTCGACATTCCAGGAAAGACAAAGGATGGAGTAGCAACGAGACTAGACCTTGTGGCTATGAAAGTGAGAATTGAACTTGCACCAGAGATGGGGGGAAAGAAGACTTTCTTACGCAAAGAAGAGAAAAGAAAAGTCTATAGCTCTTTGATGGGAATGAAGGTACCTACATGTTACTCTTCAAATGTTAAAAACTTGGTGTCTATGAAAGACTTGAAACTTGTGGGGCTGAAGTCACACGATTGCCATACTTTAATGCATCAATTGCTTCCGGTTGCCATCCGTGGTGTTTTGCCTGTCAATGTTAGATATACCATCACCCGATTATGTTTCTTCTTTAGTAGGTTGTGCAACAAAAAGAGAGATGTCCCAAAGTTGGATGATATGCAAACGGAGATTGTGACGACATTGTGTTTACTTGAAAAATATTTTCCCCCTTCATTTTTTGATATCATGGTTCATCTTACTGTTCATCTTGTGTGGGAGCTCAAATTGTGTGGACCAATTTTGTATAGATGGATGTACCCATTTGAGATATATATGAGGGTGTTGAAGAGTTATGTGAGAAATCGTAATCGGCCAGAGGGGTGCATAGCTGAATGTTATATTGCCGAGAAGGCAGTTGAATTTTGCTCAGACTACTTAGATAATGTAAACACAATTGGAATCTCATCCCGACATCGCAACCAGATCTTACGAGGCCTTTATCAAGTGCTGAACTGCAACTTGTTAGCCGTGAGGATTGGGAGCAAGCACATCGTTATGTATTAGCAAATGAGCCAGAGATTGATCCTTATATCAAGTAATTTCTTCAACTCGTAAATCTTTAATATATCGTTTAATTTAAATCCATAATTTATACCTAATAATTAAATTATTCAGTGAACACATGGCATATTTGAAGGCAAAATATGGACGGAAAACCAAGTCAGATAAATATCTACAATATGAGCATAACAAATCGTTTATAACTTGGTTGCGTGATCGAGTAAGTAACATTACTATCATGTAGTATCACGTAGATGGAAGTCTTGATATTTTAAATCCATAAAATTGTAACATTCAAAATATTTATTGTTATAGGTTGCAGATGAGGGTAATCTTTCCAATATGCAAATATCCTAAAAGTTGAAGTGGCTTGCACATGGACTCAGCAATCAAGTATCAAGTATTCTAGTTACTTGATTAATGGGGTTACTTATCATACAAAGGAGCGTGATAGTGTACGAGCTGTTCAAAACTCGGGAGTAAGTATAGTGGCAAACATTATGCAAGTATCTAGTGCAAAGGATAAAAATCCAATTGTGTCAGACATGATGTTTTATGTAGTTATTATCGAAATATGGGAACTCGATTACCGCAACTTTCAGATTCCAACATTCAAATACAGTTGGGTAGAGGACAACAATGGAATTAAAGTAGACGATCTTGGATTTACATTGGTAAACCTCAAAAGGATTGGATTTAAATCTGACCAATTTATTGGGTAATCAAGCAAAGCAGGTTTTCTATATTGAAGACCCTCAAGACCCTGCATGGTCTGTTGTCATTTCCACTCCAAGTAGATCAGAATACTTTGACTACAACAATTGTGATGATTCGGAAAATGATGTAATTCACCATCAATATTTTACCGATGCATTGCGCTCAATGGATATTGATGGAACAGATGAAAATGAACCACCGTGCATTCGTGAAGATTGTGATGGGACTTGGGTTGACAATTCTACCATTTAGTGTGGTACACCTTCATTTTTGTATTTAGATAACTGAATACATCTTTT